>CACSLJ010000033.1:0-142048 GCA_902706625.1 Albugo laibachii | reverse complement strand
CGGCGCGGGTGGGGAAGCGTCAACGGACATATTGTATATCAAAGGTTTTATTTCAGTTAGATGATGTACAAATAATGAAAGCAATAGTATAGTAATGATAGTTAAAAATGTCTTTAGTTGGAAAGAGATGTTACAAACATTAGAGAATTACTCCCTAGCAGTTACATAATACAAATCTTTGGAGGTTTAGTGGAAGCTCTGATTCCGAACGGAAACTCCCTTCAAGGAAATGAAACTAGTAAGTGATGACGTACCTCTCAGTCCCAAGCTATCCGAAAAAGGTATACATCCGAATTTGTCGCCTCTCCCCTTCGATTTGTGCAGGAAAGTATCAACTGGAAAATGTCAGAAACAAGTTTACTAAGAAATAAGTCATTTTCCAATTTATTGTGCGAAAGTGAATAACAAGTGAAACGATGAGCAGTGAGAGGGAAACAATTTCGTTTTCCACCGATATCAACCAGTTATTGAGCGTCCATCAATACTTTCTACTCAAACAAAAACATTTTTCTGCGAGGATTGATCTCTAATGCGTCCGATGCGCTCGATAAATTCGCTATCACTTGCTCACTGATTCTTCCGTTCTGGACACGGAAAAATAATTGGAGATTAAAGTTATTCCCGATAAAGCGAATGGACTTTGGCGATCCAGGACTCGGATATTGGAAGGACAAAAGCTAATTTGTTCAACAATCTTGGAACAATTGCAAAGTCAAGCACCAAAGCGTTTATGGAGGCACTACAGGCTGGAGCTGATATCGGTATGATTGGGCAGTTTGGTGTGGGATTTAATATTAGCATAGTTGGTTGCTGATAAAGTGGTTGTGCACTCTAAACACGATGATGACCAGCAGTATATATGGGAGTCAGCTGCCGGTGGATCATTTATGGTCGGCGTCGATCACTCTGAGCCGATTCCTCGTGGTACGAAAGTTGTGCTGAAATTGAAGGAAGATATGCTCGGCTACTTGGAGGAGCGCAAGCTCAAGGATTTACTGAAGAAGCACTCGGAGTTTATTGGATTTCCAATCAAGCTCTATGTAGAGAAAACAGAGGAAAAAGAAGTGACCGATGACGAGGAGGAAGACGACAAAGAAGATGGGGATAGACCAAAGGTTAAAGAGGTGACAGAAGAACAAGGTGAGAAGAAGAAGGCGAAGAGAATCAAACAAGTCACGCACGAGTGGAGTCATTTGAACAGTACGAAACCAGATTGGATGCGAAAGCCCGAGGAAGTTACACAGGAAGAGTATGCAGCATTCCACAAGTCTCTCACAAATGAATGGGCATGCAGCAGTGATAAACTTCTCGGTTGAAGGACAATTGGAGTTCAAAGCATGTCTATTCGTTCCAAAGCGTGCACCTTTCGATATGTTTGAAGGTGGTCTCAAGAAGAAATTGAACAATATCAAACTCTACGTACGCCGTGTATTTATTATGGACAATTGCGAGGAATTAATGCCAGAATATCTCTCATTTATAAAGGGAGTCGTGGATTCCGAGGATCTTCCCTTGAATATCTCTAGGGAGACCTTGCAGCAAAACAAGATTTTACGGGTGATCAGGAAGAACCTCGTTAAAAAGTGCTTGGATATGTTTGATGAGCTTGCGGAGGATTTTAAAAGTACAATAGCTTCTGTGAAGTATTCAGCAAGAACCTGAAGATTGGTATTCACGAAGATTCGACAAATCGTCCAGGCAATCGATGGGTAGACATCACCTGGCAAAAGTTGGAGGAGTTTGAAGCATGTTGTATTTGGTGTATGCAGAACCACAAGAATGGCAACAGTACACCATCAAGGGGTCCGCATCGGCAAAACAATTTATCATTTTGTTTGGAATGGCTGCCGTGGTTGGTAAATACTCGAAGTGTACAATATCCGATGACTGCTTGAAGCCAACCTCGAACGGCCTTTGGCTGCCTTGAATCGGCTACACCTAACTATAGCAGTAACCATAATAAAGCGCCTTTCCCACCTAAATAAAAGTCTTTCGTAGGTCGGTTGCTAGCAGCTAATAAGTCTTATACAGTAAAACCTGTGTAAAGTTATACTGTCTAAAGTCTCAACCTGTCTAACGTTATAAGTTTTAGCTGGTCCCAACTTGGGACCTATATGTTTTGGTAATACTATGCTCTACCTGTCTAAAGGTTTAACCTGTCTAAGGTTTTAACTTTTACCCGGTCCAGAGGCTATACCTTTAGACAGGTTTTACTGTATATAGTCACCTGTATTATCCTATATATCTACACATTCAGAGTCCCTCCGAAACCTTTTGCCGCGTGAAGCTCAAAGTGCAACGCAATGGTTTGAGATGTTGGTCGCGTTACTGCGATCAGCGTAGATGGTGAAATACAGGATTCTAGTGGTAGAAACAATCAGAAGCTTTCGCTCCATGGCTTAAAACTCCGATTTCATGATTTCTTGCGCAATTTTCGTGTGGGAACAATATTTCATTACTGCGAGCAAATGCTAGGAAATTACCGTCGAAAATTATTTTCTGCACGGTTCATCTCACCCATTTGGCTTTCTATGATCCGATATTACAAGAAATGCTGCTTCATAATCCAAAAGAGCATCTATTCTCACTCGAAGTCGCTGCAAAACACAAACTCAAGCAGATCTTGAGGATTCAGGCGTCAGAGGTCAATTCCAGTTCGCTTTTGGGCCAGGAAAGCAGTCAGATGTATCGAATCAGGATCACGTACCGGATATTCAAGTGATTCCCAATAGTGATCAGGTTCCATCGGCGCTGCGTCAAGTTCACGCTCACGAGATCAATCGACTGATTAAGTTATCGCTAAAGGAAGGAGAAGAAGAGTGAATTCTTCTGATATGAATGCATTTAGGTTCCTGGATTTTTATCAGTGCGACTCGAGTACGCACAAAGTGCACTTTGGCGATGCTGAAATGTTGAAGTTGGGGGAATCTACAGCGTGTACCAGTTGATGGACTTGGTGGTATCCGTATTCCGCGTAATTGTGACCGAAATTTGGAAGAGCGTGGTCAACAACAAACTATGACCACAGATTCATGTCCAAAAGGTTCGTACATTATTGTTCCAGATCAAGATACAAGAGAGCCCTGAAGTGGTACCGACAAGAGAAATGCCAAGAAATATCGCTGCTGTTACGGATCGAAAGCTTGTGGATAAAGCTTCTCCGGGCTCACGAGTATCGATCATTGGTATCACATCTGTGGTAAACGCATCCACAAAATAACCTGGATCCGCACTTCGTTTGATCTACTTTCATGTTGTGGGAAATCAAGCAAGTTTACATAGCTTCATCAAGTCTTCTCTCATCTGATTTTGACATTGTAGTTTGACGAAAATGGCGCTGGACGAGCACGAATTAGTTTTACATCGGTGGATGAAGAGCAGTTTCATGAGATGGCGTGCGATCGAAATTTATACTGTAAATTGGCGAAAAATATTGCTCCATCCATTCATGTAGAATTCACGAATGACATCAAGGTAACCGTCGCTTGTCTTTTGGTTAGTGGTTCACGAAAGCGACTGCCCGATGGAATGATCGTACGTCATTCCTTCTCCCTCTCACCTCAAATATTGACGAGTTCTCTTTTCCTCTCAGCTTCGTGGGGATATCAATGTGTCTCTACTCGGCGATCCTTTCACCACCAAGAGCCAATGCGGAAAAAGTCGCACCGATTGGCGTCTACACTTCAGTTAAAGGAAGGAGTGCGGCTGATTTAACCGCTCCAGTCATCAAAGATGCTCGTTGAGAAATCTATCTCGAAGGTGGCACCATGGTTCTCGCCGATGATAGACTCGTGTGTATCGATGAATTCGATAAAATGTGAGAATCCGATCGAGTTGCTATTCACGAAGCAATGGGACAGCAAACGATCTCAATCGCCAAGTTACGTCTTGTTAAATGGCTAGTAAAGAGATAGGTTGTAAAATACAAGTACAACAGAAAGAAATTTGGTCATGCTGGAAAGATCAAGCAAGCAACTGCAACTTGAACGCTCGGGATGGATTTTGATACAAGTGTCGCTTACATAGATACAAAAATCTGAAGTGGCGAAGAAAAATCACAATATCTGAAAGCGGAGACGGCGACAACGAGATCAAAACTGCAAAATTCGCAGGTTTGAATGGAGAGAGTTGGAATTATACGTGCGCAAGTACACATTATTCAGAAGGCTCAGGTGGCAAAGAATATCTATGAATTAGAGCACAAAAAATCAGGAACAGCTGTGGTTTTCAAAGCCGTGAAAACCAATGTGCTGATATTATGGGCACCGATTACATCTCATGAGTGGCTTTGTCACGCCATTGCAATGACTTACAGGAGAGAATGTGTGTGAACAAATCGCTGTGAAACATTTATCGGCATCAATTATCTTACGAATTGTATCACCACTCCATTCAAGATGAATCTGAAATTGCGGAATAGGATCAAGTGTTCGAACACGACATCAAATGACATCAAATGTAACGAATGCTTTCCTTCCGGATACCAAGAAGGGCCGTGTTGTTGACTAATATCAAATTCTCTTGCAGGTGTATCTATTTTTGAACCGTATGCAACTGAGCTATTGCAGGGTAGAGCTCAATGATATCTTCTCACGCTTTGGTTGCGGTAACAGAACTAAGTATACGATCCCATGTAGCAGTATACGATCCCATGGAGCTTCAATAAGAAGACTCTGCCTTTTTATTGGCCATTCAATGTACCATCAGCCTGTTGTGCATCTTAAGATCTCTAAAAATCGCCATCTCAAAATGAACATGCTGAGTATACATCTCCATGCAACGCACAGTAGACGTTAATTTGCAGTACACAAATGTCGTGAAAACGGACCATCACATGTGTTGGATTCCATTTGAGATAAAGCGCTGAGATGCGTTCAGCGTCATAGGCTTATGGAGCGAAGGCGATGTCTGTTCACTCCACACCGATTGATTGGGTCTGCAGTGATGACTTCTAATAATTAATCCGAATATCCATCAACATTTGCAGTCACTATGTGCATATGTGACTCCAGTGCGTTGTGAGCTCCAGGAGGAGATGTATTCGGAATCGCTGAAAATTTCGATACGATATATTGGTGTCTTGGTCATGTCTCTTCTTCGCGTGCATCAGGATGATGAATGAAGTCCCATAAAAAAAAGCCTAAAAAAACATCAACCATTACGCAAACCACTAGATGTGTGTCGTGTAAACCACATCAAGTTTCGCCTGGAGACAAAGCGCAGTGAACCCACACTTGGAAATGCTAAAGACAACTTGCGCGGACTCCAAGAAACCCACACAAAGCCGTACCGAAATCCGTGGGAGCGAAGATGTATCATGTTGTATTGGAGGGCTGATAGTAAACCCTATAGCACACAATATCAATGCACTGGATTTGACTACGCGTAATAATGTGGTTGATTCATTTTCTGGTCTAAATTTTGAGAAAGATGCAAAAGCGGATACGATATGCTCGGCTTCCCGCGACTTACTTCAAATGCGCAAAGTAGAGGAAGAATTACAAGTAATCGAGAAGACTCAGTCTAGACAACCCGGAATTCATAACGAAGGTACTTTTGAAGCACCCCCAGGTCGTTTTGAGCAATTGCATGAAGATCTGCTTCAATACACGTCAAGAAAAACGAGCAAATGTACACGACGAAACCGGTTTAAGAAGCAGAAAAATAAAGTGCGCGCAGAAGCATACGAGGGCAAACAAATCAATAGGATGAAGCAAAAACTATCTAAGAAAGTAACTCGAAGAAAAACATATCATAGTTGCTGAGATGAATAACACTATTTCGATCAAAGTATGCTCTTGTCATTTTTACACCGCTTCCAGCCGAACTCGAAAGCTTAATACAGAGCTCCAAACGCCAAACTATGAGCTAAAAGTACATGCATGACGCACAATATAGTTGACTGATTGGCTAATTGTCGTGAATATCGGTAAATACTCTAAATATGTTCGTCTTGGCTCGAATATCGGATGTGATTGCAATCCACCCGATGCTATTTGATGGCGATTATACAAGAGTTTTGAAAGAAGAGATCGATAAAAAATTCTGCAATAAAGTAATCGCTGATGTTGGACTGTGTATCTCTGTGTACGACTTCATTGCAATTGGCGATGCGCTGATTCACCCCTCGGAAGGAGATTCACATACACAAGTGGAGTTCAGGATGGTAGTCTTCCGTCCATTCATTGGCGAAGTTTTGAAAGGAAAAATTTTAAGCTGTAACGAGAATCATATTCGCATCACCATGGAATTCATGCAAGATATATTGATCCCATCATACGCACTTCAGACTCCTTCCCACTTGTACTAAATCCTTGATTGTGATACCATTGTCAACGAAGTCTGCTTACAAGCTAATTTACCTTTGTATTCTCTAGTGATACCTACGAAAGACTTTGGGTGTGGACGTTTACGGAAAGTGGGGAAAAGTTTCACATGGATTTGAACGAGGAAGTTAGATTTCGTGTTACCAATGTGAATTTCACACAAGTTCATAAAACAGCTAAAGGAATGCAAGCTACGACAATCGAGTCAACAGATAAGGATGGCAAAAGCACGCTCAAGGGAGGCAACATAGACGACAGAAAACGACGTTTATCGAGTGTTGATCTTTCGGATAATGACCCTACACCATCTGCGATGCAAATTCTTGTAAGAAAATTGATACCTTCTTACAACATGGCACAATTATAATTCCTATGATAACGATAGGGAACAATTGATGAAGACGGTCTTGGTCTAACTTCATGGTGGGTCGAAACATGAATATAAAGCGAATGCAAGATTCAAGTCTGACGTACATGAAGATGATGATCTAGAGTAGTGTACGCGGGAGTACACAAACGTATGTTTATGTCAACCGTCCACATTTCAATGCAAATTTGTTCCTACAAGTCACAATTCCTCACAGCGCTTTCTTTAGATGAAGTTAACACACACTAACAACAGATGTAAAATCCCTTCATATACTGTCTAGCGAATGAAGCATACATCATCAAATATCAGTACAGTGAAACACAGAGTGCCTTCCTTTTTAATCATTGGGATAGTGTGTGATCTAAAGCCTAGAACCAAAATGAATGGTTAGAGAAACGCATGTCGAAAAAGGTACTTACTGGTGACTGCGACCTAGGATGTTGGTTGACCGGTCACATTAAATAATTAACCGGAAGCGGGCGCACTGCCTTTTGACGTTGGTTATAACCAGTACATTTTGGGCCGCCAAATTCGATCGCTGTGAAACTTTAGATTTTATTGGTTAAAATGTTTTTAATAACAGTGCGCGACTGCATCGAAGGGCCGAATATAGCGGCTACGTTTCTATTGGTTGATTATATCAATAAATTGTCTTTTTTAAATGCACAATGTAGCCTGACTTTGATTGATAATATCTCAATCCATACACACGATAACGAGTTTCTAAGAGAGCGTACGGAGAAAGAGGCGAAGCTGTTCTTGCTGATGAGGCTTTTTTTTGAAGAAAGAGGGCACATCCGTTGTAGTATTTAGATTTTCATCAAAGGCAAAGAATGCTGTTAAACGATAAGTGTCTGGCAGTAGGCGCTCTGATTGGTTACCGTAATCGGCAAGCGTTTCTATTGGTTAATTAAATTTATGAAGCATGTGTATTAATCATAGTATAGCAATAATGTATTTGTAGAGGCGGCCAATTTTGTACCTGCCCATACTGTAGCCTGACTTGGAATGATAATATCTCGATTACAAAAATTGATATAGAAAATATGAGACCGTAGGGAGATAGCTGAATTGCTTTTCTAGATGACAGCCCTCTTTTT
Source organism: Albugo laibachii (assembly GCA_902706625.1). Lineage (NCBI taxonomy): Eukaryota > Oomycota > Peronosporomycetes > Albuginales > Albuginaceae > Albugo > Albugo laibachii. The sequence goes on along the minus strand of CACSLJ010000033.1, from coordinate 134,252 downwards.
TGATATACATAGTATATCCAATTAGATATTATCAATTGTATTAGGGGCAAAAAACATGCTGGTTCTAAGTGTCCTGCACTATACATGGGAAATTGAAAAATGGTCTAATTCCTGGCCTTTCTCAACTGTCTGCTGTACTATCGCAACAAGCGTGCTTGTTCTTGTTGCATGATCGCTTCCATTAACAACGTTCAGCGTTGCCACTAATTGTCGTCATCTCGAAAAGCGATACATACTTACATGCATCGTTTGCTCAGCTGCGCGTTTGTCTGTAAAATGTAGCATTGGTCGTATATTCGCCATACAGATGTCTCTCCCAGTATGTTACATCAAAATTGGCACAACTCAATATGGGTTTTGACAGGTAATGCAAATCATAGATATAAGAAGTCACAGGATTTGAGTAAAATCTTTGTTTTTCAAAATGGATTCACTTTATTGAAAAGCTGGCGCAGCGATGGCGCTAGCTCGCAGTTTTTCAAAGCTCTCAACAAGCTCGTAGATTTCCGCGTCGAGTATCTTTGTGTGGTGCGAGCAGTGCAAGATGGTCGTGCGGGTGACTTTTGACCACGCTGTTTCCGCCCACCGCATCGCAACGAGAACGTCCACGTTGAAGAAGGAGTCGATCTCCTTTTCAACGCAATCATCTCCTGTGTCTGAAATGCGCCGCATCACGTCATCAAAACGGTCAGCAATGTAGTGATGTTGAATCTTTCTGATCTGGGCCTTAAACGAGCTGATAATGCCGGCATCTTGAGGCTGCAAAAAGGCGGTCGTGCTGGGAGGGAACATGCGAAGCTCGACATGCGAGAAAGCTTCCTCGGGACGGTGTGAAGTCACATTATCTACGAGAAGGATAACGTGGCGGCTTTCCGTACGCATCTGATCGTTGATGTGCGACAGCCAGAGCTGAAAAAGCTGGGAGCTCATCCATCCCTTCGCCATGTACTCGTAGTGCAGCCCGAGCTGCTCCGAGGACTGCATATTGAAGCAGCGTGGCTGCCGCACCGCACCAACGAAGTGAAGGGGCACTTTTGTGGAGCCGTCTGCGTTGCAGCATACTGCTACGGTCAGCCTTTTCTTCTGCTGCTTTCGCCCCGCCATCCGCTGAGTCGAGATGGGCTTCGTCGTCGGCGCGCAGAAGAAAAACGCGGTCTCATCTATGTTGAATACGTTGTGTCGTTCATAGCTGCGCGTGAGTTCTTGAAGCGCTGCCCTACCTTTACCCACTGCAGCGCGGTTCACAGATGCTTCCTTGCCGTGCACGCGTTTGGACGTGAGATGGTGGCGACTCTGGAACTGACTGAACCATCCGAGCGAGAATACGAGCGCATTCATCTTTGCTGATTCATCTGGCGTGGCGATGACAAGCTCACGACGGATGTTGTCCGCCTTCGCTCGGATGGTTGCACCTGTGACGATGGGCAGCTTGTATTGCTCGCACTGGCGAATCCACATCAGCAGTCGTTCCTCAAACTTGGAAGACGTGACGCGGTGATTGGTCTTGCGTGCGGACTTCAAATCGAAAGCGCTCGCATGATTGTTTAGCACGCGGGAAAGCGTCATTCTTGACGGGACGACCGAAAGCCTGAACTTGGTTTTCACCCAAACAACGAGCATTTCCTGCGTGAGTTCTGGATGTGCGCTGTGGTAAGCACGCAGCGTGAGCTTTTCTGCGTGCGTCATGCGAGCACGCTGTGCTTACGTTGGCATCATGCTGTGTTGGCCTGTTTTATCGCGGCAACTAAAAATGCGCGTGAAATGTGTCCAAGAATGAAAGGCAAGCAAACGCTATCGCTTTGGAAGGGGTATTATTTTTTGACGATGTAACATATTGGGAGAAATATCTGTAGGTCAGGGTGAGCTTGAGTTTGTGATGTTGATACTCGCTGGGATAAAGATGAATTTGCGTCATCAACCTAAGCGGCGTGTCACATCGTCTATGCGAGAGTAATTCAGGTTACGAATAGACACTCAGCCTTCATCTTTGGTGCTCTCCGTTTTGATCACTTGCGATTTTCCTTCCTTCCAGCAACAACTTCTCCAGGATGTGAATTCTCACCCGATTCCATCTGCTTGTCCACTTGATCAGCCTGATAACAACATATGCGGAATTCTATTGTCCTTTCGAGAATGAAGGGGTATGCACGACTGCACCAGACTTCAGATGGAAATATCCTAAAAAGCTAGAACTCTCCTTCAAGGATTCCCGCGGTGGTATGCAGGTTTATTGTAGGTAGCATAAATATTGGCCTAGAAATCAGGTTGATCTTAGTCCAAATGGTATTTGTAAAGAGTGCGACACCTTCCAATATAAGATTTCGGGGCTTGTATCTCAAAAAGTTTACCTCAGCACAAAAATAGCCAAATACGTAGATGATGTTCCACAAAATCCGGATGTTCAAAATTTGATACCAAACGAGGGAACCAATGAATGGAAATTAAAACTCACGCACGCGAAAATTCAATTCACGGGTGATGACGTAAGCGTGGAGTTCATTCCCATGGGACTGGAGAATTTTCGCTTTAGTCTTAAAACTGGGTGGCTTCAAGTCCCATCCGTGTATTTCGAATTGTTGAGATTTAATCAAGTTGCAACTTTTTTATTTTACTTTGACAATACGGCCATCAAATTCGCCCTCCCCCGAATCTTGTCACGGAATCAAAAACGGATGGATGGGTATTTCGACGTTCGCTAATTATATATCACGAAGCTCTTTTTTTGAAAATGGCTGATACAAAATTCCAAGTGTACTTTGGCAAAGGATTATTCAGCAAATATGACGCCGAAAAAATCACATCGCTTCCAGAAATAGCATTGGAAGCCAAGTGCTTTTCCTGTTTTGGTCGGTAAAGGAAACTATCTTCCTTCCAAACTTTCATAATATATGATCACTCATGGAGTCCTGGATACTTTTAGCTTCCTGATTCTTTGATCGATCATAATATATTTTTTTATTTCTCGCTGATACTTCTTTCTAAACTCTTATTTTTTCGACTTGTGCTGTTGGATCAATAGAAAGGATCAACTTCTAATGCTTCGTGGCTTACATGCCCGAAATTCAATCACTACACACCAACTCGCACTTGATCGCGTCAAGGAACGTAAATGTCGTGTGTCAACAAATACAAAAAGTTGCCCAATGACATGAATGTTCTCAAGCGATGGTGATAGAATATATCGGTCGTGTGATGCAAGAGCCGTGTTCTGTATGCTTGAAGATAACGTCGTTATGTAAATGTCCCGATGTGACTCTTTCCTATTTCTATCTGGTTTTTGGGTTGCGTGTGTTTCCGACGTGGATATGCTGAACAAGTACTGGACACAGGCGTAGTGAGGCGAAAAGCTTACTTTCATTGATCCAATCCGACGTACTAGCAAGCTGTGTGTTCACACCGGCAGATTTTTTTAGATTCATTGCCAGATATGATAAATACACGAGAGACTGTGATCCGCCAGAAACCAGTCTGTCCTTGCATTCAAGTAGTTCGACAGTCTTGCTGAAGTACCGTATGGTTCTGAATCGCACGATCGCAAACACTTGTATTTATGCATGTATCAAACACTCTGGAGAAATAGATCAGGCTTGTAGGTAGACCAGGCCGTCACAAGCTCCAAGTGCTCTCGCGGATGGTATCGTTCAAACACTGCGGGATCCTTAAATACATGAAGAAGATGAGACAATCCCAGTCAAATTCTAACAATTGGTTGTAACTTACCTCGGCGAAGCAGATAAACACTGTTATGACAGCACTTTCCAATACCGAGGAAATAGTTGAGCAAATTGCATATGCAGCTGTGCTACAGATCACAAAGCTCAAAATCACGACGTTGAAGGTCTCTGAAGCAGACACTCATTAGCACAAGAATATCAAGATCGGATGCAGCATCCTACCGCATTCTTCTGGATGTAATGCGACTTCTGTCTCTGTACAATTCAAAGTAACATAAAGCCAAGAAGCGCCAATACCTCCCGACAAGAGTCCAACCATCAAACCGCCCACTGATAATACGTTAGAAATCAAACTATCGTTCACGAGCGCAGTCCATCCACGATTTCGTAGTAATGCCAGGGTATCCGTTCCAGCCTTCCCCAAACTACTGCCATATATCGCAACATGGCAAAAAGCAAACTTATTCAAGTATTGGGCATGATGCATTACGATACCACTAATCCAATCCAAACAAGCATTAGCACTTTGTCGCCCTCCGCGTCGAGGGAACAAATCCAAAAAAGTACGAGCTGTACTCAAGAATGCAACGACGAGAGAACCAAGACATACTGAGCCGAATGAAGACGATAAAGTGCGTACTTTGGCTCGTAATACAGTTTCTGAATTGCTTGATCCATACCACCACTCCCCAACGGTTCCTGCTACAACACAATGAACTACGTTTTTGCATACTTGCACAGTCCAAAAGTAGCTTTGTAGCAAGAGAGGTATTAGATTTTATATGATGCGGTGAAGGCAATAGTTACCTCAGTAAAAGAGCAAAAATCGCAACATATCCAGAGGCGTTTGCATCATGTAGCCGATATGTTAGCATTGAAAGTATTCCAAGAACACCGCCGAGCCAAATGACTGTCCAGATTCCTTGTACCAAAACTACTTTTCCTGTGAAGTAAAAGACTTGCGGGAACTTTTGCAGAATTCGTACTCCGAGTCGCAGATTTGAAGATGCAAAAGCCATAGAAGGACGAGAATTCATGTAGTAAAGAAACAAGAAAAAAGAAGAAAATAAGTTGATGAAACCAAAAGCTCGTCCACCGATTCCGGCATCATAGAAGCTGATGATTCCGAGTACAAGGCAGACAAGAATACTCAAACGAACTGTTGCTGAGAGCACACGCAATGCGTGACGTTGAAGAATATCCAGCCAAAGAAACGAAATAAAAGCCGCGAGGACAGACGTGAGAATAGCGATACCGAACAACTTAATTCCATGAGATGAAGCGCTTGGATGAATCGTAAAATACAAATTCGACATATTTGGTAGGCCAAATGCAACCTACAACACCGATATAGTTGAAAATTATAGTAGAGAGACAAGTGAAAGTCTTCTTACAGCCATAAAAACCACTACCGCGACATTCAGGCCAAGCAAATACGTGAAAAGGCTGTCGCAATAGCGAAGCTGGTGAGAAGTATTCGGATTCAAGACATCTTTAGTCGACGTATTCATGCCAGAGGGATTTCGTGTAGTACTATGTTCATGATTCTGATTCCCACGAGTCTCTGAAATCGCTCTATCATGAGAATTATGTTCAGCAAGTAGCGCATGAGAATCTGCGCATTCCATTTCCATTTCTGCGAACTGGTAACAGTTATGAAGATGGTATGCAGTTATTCAGTTCTCACGCATACCGATTCGATGACGTAACAGCTGTTCGTGTCGTTTCAAAACTGCATCATGAATTGAGATTCGGGCAGCGATTGATATGATCACGCACGACAAGGAAAAGCGAAAGACATCTTCCGTCTTGTTCTCTTCTGAAAAGGCAATGAGCAAATACGGATCTATAATCAACAAGAAACAATTGATAGCATACGGCGGTGAAAAGGCTTCACCAAATGACACAGCCGAAGATCCGTTCGTGAAGAATCTCACGCTCGATGGAGTCAAAGAAGGAGCTTACATGCTATGTAAACACTCTGATGATCTTCTAGGCCATCGTGCACGTCAGGCATTTCGGGAAAAAGCCGCCAGCATACGTGGAGAAAATGGCATTTATTATTACTTAAAAGAGCTGATGCAAACATTTGGGTCCGAGAGAGACATTTCCGATGCTTCAAATAGTTTGGATGCATCAAGATTCTGCATAAGCATGGACATTCACGAATTCCGTAAAATGATAATGAGTGATCCAGCCTTCGCTGTAGCCATAGCAACTGATCAGATTGATGCCCTGTTTCATCGAATCGAACGGGACAAATGCAATTTGATCACTCATCAAGAAATCGTGGAGTTTTGCCTTCTGGATCGAAGCCAGCTGTAAGTATCCTGACACATTCAATGGTTGTTTGGTCACAATGGACAACATATAGGCGCTTGCTTCTTTATAAGTACCGAAAGCATTTGAAGCTTTTAAAGCTGAGTGAGATTGAAACAAACGAATATTTCAATCGTTTGGTTTCGACGCAAAGGAGTTACGTCTCACCGGAGTTACTGCATGCGGCTATCACTCGTGACCTGGATGTGGTCCTGACCACTGGAGTAGGTATGACAAAATTGTTCGTTCCTCTCTAATGCTTCTTCTATTATTTATAGGAGATTTCATATTTGCTAAATTTGCTGGACTCGGATCACGACGGCTTCGTAAAAATCAATGATTTTGAATACTTGTTACAGAGCGACCAGAACGTTCAGAATCTAATTTATCCTCCGAAAGAAGACGCAATTGTGGACATCAGAATATCAGCAGTCGAAAGCGATGAGATTGCATTTCAACGGGAAGGTTTCGCGCAGCTATTACCCAGCGTCTCCGATAAAGCATCCGGAGGCAATAGCATGTTTTTGTGGTTCAAGTCAGCTTCACGAGAGGAAGGAAAGACGGGAATTGAACACATTCGTTACGCGAATACTTCCAGAGACACTCAACTGGTAGCAAAAGGATTCACTTGTCTCTTACAAGATATAGGTACTGGTGGGCTTTTTTCCAAGCAATTGTTTATGTGGATAAGTCACGCAGTACCGAATATGCCAAACTCCACTGAGTTGATTGACATCTCAGTAACTGTTGGAGATTTCGACGATCAGGCCGATGCAAGGCTTTGGCTTCCGATGTTTAGAGGCTTCAAACTCATACCTGGTAATTTGTATACAAATTCATCCAAAACAGGCATTTTCTTATGGGTTCGACGCCGTCACAAACTTGGTTCATCGTTACGAAACATTGATATCATCGAGCCGCAATCGTGGACGCAGAATATTCTCTCGTCAGAGGCGACTCTGGACAGTGAGTATTCCATGTCGATTTTTTATGATAGCTGGAAGTTCCTCTCCCATTTGGATGATTTGGAAGCTCATGTTCGTTTAACACTGCGACGAAATTGCCCACGGGATCAGGATGCAGCTTTGAATTTCGTCCGGTTGTTCCAGACGTTTGTCAACAAAAATGTACAGAGGCTGAATCGACCCCAGCTGTTCCAAGGTATGGAGTCCCTCGGTGTCAAAATCAATAAAAAGGTAAGTGTTTGAGTAGGAATTAATTTGTGAGGCTGACGAGTTTAATCGATGCACAGGATTTGCAGCATCTTTGGGAACGGATGAACCCGAATGACAACAAATTTCTTTCTTCAGAAGATTTCTCACGCTTTTTGGAGCTTACAGATACTGAAATGTACATGATGCTCGTCTCGTGGTCATGTCTTCTCTGACGGAATATGTCTTCTAGTAATGACGTATTGACGATGTTTCAGCGTAGTTTGACTGCAAATGCCGGCAGTAATGGCCCCAATTACCGCCTCATATTTCAGTCGCACAATGCATTGGGAGATGGAAAGCTGAGCCGAACAGATTTTGAGCGTCTATTTGCCTTCCATTATTCAAATTTCACAAATGCCGAGTTGAGTCAAGTGATCATGCGGCTAGACATCAATAGAGATGGAACTGTGGATTACAGCGATTTCCTTTGCTACGTGACAGGTGTTTGTGATGAATCTTGTCGGGCAGCTCAGCGCATAGCTGCTGCCGCCGAAGTATTTCGTTCTTGGGTAATGGAAAAGCAAAGTAAAAAGCTGGTCAAGAACGGGAAAGTTGACATTAGTATTGCTTGGAGAGCACTCAAGCCGAAACATGGACTAATTGACCCCATTGCCATCGATCACATTCTTCGGGAGTCGAACTTTCGACTTCAAGCCACACATATTGGACAAGTTATGGTTCTAATTGCTCCAGCAACGAAAGGCCAAGTGACACAAGCGATATTGCATGAGTTTGTCAACTATCTTCCACGAAAGATGTATGTGATCTCATGACTGCCCATATTATGGCGCTTTTTTACTGATTCTTGCTTTGTTCAGGACGAGCGTAGCGTACGACATGAAAAAGCTGGTTAGTTGCGTTTCACCATGGACTGGTGAAAATATGCTGTCTGAAGCTTTCTCAGCGGTAGACAATCGGAGCACCTTTGACAGATTGAATATTGAACGGAATGGGAAGCTAACACTCGTGAAGTTATGGGAACAAGTGAAATTATTTTCAGTTGGAAGAAATGATGCTGCACTATGTCCAAATCTTCGAGACTTCGCTTATTTGGTGCAATGGACTGGAGCAGATTGTGGTGGTCATGGAAGTATTTTGATTGATCGATTCCTTGCTGCTGTCCTGGAAATACAAGAACGCCGCAACATGAAAATCGAGTTCATCACTCATTACGATAGCCCACAATTCTGTGACGGTGTGCAAATTCTACGACAAGAATTACGACGCTGTGCGAAAACATTAGACGGGAAATACAATTTCCGGATTCCGTTCGGCCTCTTGGACAAAGATAAAAGCGGCTTCATTGTCGCATCAGAATTTGAAGAAGCTATTCGGGAACTTGGCATACAGAAATACATGAGCGACCAAGAGGTGAAGAGTCTGATGCGACGATTTGATTTGAATGCTGATGGTGGGATAAATTTCGATGAGTTTCTCCGATTCAATCTGGCTGAGTCATCTTCATCGGTGTCAGCTGCATCACCTGATTTTGGCAACAAAAGAGAGTACATTTCACGTGATAGGCGAGACACAGAGAATGGAAGCGACATTGATGCGGTTTTGCAAAAAATCGTCATGCAGGAACACCTGAACAGCACGACAATTGTGACATTTTGTGCCTCGATGCAGCGTATGTTTGGTATTCTGGATCGAGAGAGCTCAGGATCCATATCGCCAAGAACCTTTGAACAAGTCATTCGAGAACTAGGACTTATTTCCGACGAGAATGACATGAAAAAGCTTGTGGATGCGTTCTCGTCCGATCAATCACAAAAAAAGCTATATTATCGGGAATTTTGTGACAAACTCGAGCAGCGTGCCATTTTAAGAGGTTACCATTCCTCAAAAGAAGAAGAGCATCTGTCGGAAGGGCCTCTTCAGGCTGACAATGTATATTGTCAGCCTGAAGAGGCAATGAAGCTTTTACGTCGTTTGCATGCAGAATATCGAGATTTACTCAGACATTTGCCCAAAGAAGAGCATGAAGTATGTAAAGATGTTTTCCGCGAAGCTTTTTATATGGATAAGGACTGCGAAAATCAACTTATATCTCTCAATGTCGAGGAGCTTCGTGAATTGCTTTGGCGTGCTCGGCTACATCATCCTTTCTTGCGGGAAGAGCTTGAGACACTTCTACAGTGCTTTACCGTCATCAACAACAATGTGAAAGGCTTTAGTGTCCATCTTTTCCTGGACCTTCTCGATAAAGGACCAACGCCGACATTTTTGACCACTTCCACAAAAAATGTTAGCGTTTTGTTTGAAGATCATGTAAAACGGTTGCAAAAAGCTATACAAGATTACATTGACGCAGACGGTGACGGATCGGATTCCCAAGAACGGCTGATCAAATCATTCAGACACTATGATGCCGATCATAATGGGAGCATTTCTCGGAAAGAATTTATGTTTATGCTAGATAAAGCAGGCTTACGACCGCATCTTAAGCGTGGTGACAAAGATGAGACCTTACTATTGCAACTCATGGATGTGAATGGTGATGGTGAAGTTGGAATTGATGAATTTGTTACTTTTGTGACGAATGCAGATATCAATTTGGTCAAGAAGAAGCCTGTTGTAAAACCAGGTAACATCACAAAGTCTGGAGAGGATGCACCTCTTCAAAGCGTGCCTCGGCAGGAATATTTGGAATCTTCTCAAACTGCTGAAATGATACAAAAGCCAAAGAAAGAGATTGAATGTGAGCCTGCTGATCTCAAGGCTTCCGTGAAGGCTGCAAATGAACTGATCAATCTGAACGACAAAGCACACACAGAACTCATGCGTCAAATTGCAATTTGCAACTGCGATCTACCCGAAAAATTCCCTTTTAAACGGATTTTTCAAAAGCATTGCATCAAAATGGCCTCATCCAAAAAGCCCAAGGAGGAAGAAAACTCAACGTCAACACAGAATGCCGTAATTATGGACATATTCCAGGATGTATTTGACAAATTCATTCAAGATCTCATGAAGAAACGAATAACCTTCAACATGCGTACATTTGATGCTACCCGAGTGTCATTACCATACGTCAGACCAATCGATAGTTCTGAGTCGTTTGTGTATTTCGATTTGTTTCTACAAGATCTCAAGCGCGCAGAATGTGAAATGGGGCAATCCAAGCCGAAACAAAGTAGTGGCTCGGAATGTCCTGAGCGTGTGGCTTGCACCAACAAGAATAAGAGTGCGTGTGTCGTACACAAAGTAATTGCCAGAGCCATTCGAGACGCTTACCAGAACGAAAAAGACTTAAGATCACTCAGACTTCAATTGGAGTGTGTTAAATATGAGCGAGTACAAAGCCGGTCGACAGGGCCAAAAAATAAGACTGCTAGCGAGCAAGATGTATTCGACGTACTGATTCGACTCGGATTACACCTTGACGCTCACGACCTGGAGCAGTGTGTTCTACCGACAATAGAGGTAGCCAAAGACCCAGGTCGTCCATCAGGCTTCATTTCGTATAACATCGAAAACCTCATCAGTATAATACAAGAGGAACTTTATGCGGCCATGGAAGCAAAAAAGGACGCCAGCGAAAATGTGACGAAGAAAAGGTCAGATCTCTCACAGAGCCTTCGAACGCGTTTGGTCAAATGCCTCGTCAATGCTGCTCAAAACAATATCAGCGGGCGTAAGCTTCTTGAGCGATGTGATCTCAATAACACCGGGCTCATAAGTGCACTTGAATGCCAAACGGTGCTTCGAATACTTGACTGCGATATCTCAACAAACGATATGAGCGAAATTGAAGAGCAGTTCGGAATTAAAAAGAAGGATGGTGGCTTCTTCAAAATTCGATACAATGAGCTCCTAGATTTGCTCAAACTTTATGAAGCGCAAGAGCGCAAGTCTCATGACCTGAACATGAAGCTTCCAGGCTCGCCAACGTTTGCCAATAACAAGCCAAAGGAATCCCACATCCGACAAGCCCCCAATTTGTCCACAGAATACAGAGCGCAAGACACAGACGATTTTCGAAATAGACTTAAGTTTGCGCTCATGGAAGTCACTAGTCTCCGAGGTGTCACCCTTGAACAATTGAGACACAGCGTGAGAGCCTATGATGTCAATGGTACAGGATTTGTAACCGCAGAAGGTCTCGTTGCTGCTCTTAGACGACTGGATATCATCCTAAGCGCAGAGGCTTACGAATCCATGATTCGATGTTTTCGTGCAGGTGACTCACAAAGTGATCGTATCAATTATATAGAGCTCCTTGACATGCTCGGCGCAAAAGGGGTCGCCAACTTCGACACATTTTTCAGCTCGATACCTACACACTCCAAATGCGACCCGCTGTCCAGCTCATTATATCATCAAGTGACCGAACCAGTCTCGAAATCACCAGTCAAACAGTGTCAGACATCATCGATCACGCCACTAAGAGCGAGGCAATCGTCCCAAAGACCCAATCCGGCAGCACCTCAATACGGGTATCATAAAATGGACGAGAAAAAATGGTCGTGTCATGTTTGTTTCCATATTCAAAGAAGACCAATAAATTATTGTGAGATATGTTCAGCTGAAAATCCTGCTAAAACTACCCACCGAGCGCTACAACAATGTTTAAAATGTCATTATCGAAACCCATGCAGATCTCGCGAGTGTAATTTGTGTCATCATCGGCTTGTGGGACGAGCAACATAGTCATTGCATTTTGGCGTGATAGCAGCGTCAATTTGAGACGTCAAACACTCACTGATACAAGTGTATGATACTTTTCGTACTCATTGCTAATGCGATTGAAATCACAGACTGGTGATATAATCAGGAACGGTTTCTTCTTGTAGACGATAGCATTATTCTTTCTTCGTAGAACCCACCAAATTTCATAACTCCCATTGCAAACTATTCGGTACGGATTCCCACGATGATGGAGAGGAATTGTGGTTGTCCGAAAGCCTGAAGTATACTCACTGAGAAGTCTTGTCTGACTTAAAACAAGCTCATCATCAGCCAAGTGGAGCTCCAGAAATGTACCGCAGTCATTTCGTAATGCGAATGCCCCAAAGCATTGAGGAATATGGGCCGTTTGCGTATACCCAACTGCAATGCAGTGCTGCTTTACACGTCCGTCGACAAATCGACAAGGCTTTCGAGCATCGACAGAGGCATTCCAATCCCAGCAAGGAGGAAATTGCACACCTTCGACCGGGGTAAGAGCAGCAAGCCGACCGATGCAGAGACTATCATTATCATAGCTTCTTCTTACAACAAGACCTTTGCCGAGAATGTGTTTTTTTATGAGGCGATAAGGTGTCAGTCCGTCGTCATCGACATAACAATCGGGATCAAAAATTGTCGCCCGATCACTCACTCGACTGATGCTCACATCGATCGAGTTACCTGCTTCATCCAACAATGACATTGTTTTCTCCGATATCGCGGTGCTTGATAGGTAAGCCTACATAATGGCTTATTCACGGGAGAATTAAATGAACAAAACGATCAAAATAAACTCACTGAATCGCCAAAGCTGTCAACGCAGCAATTAGCTGCATGTTGGCGACATGGATCCATTAAAATTCCTATGTGATATCCTTCGGCTTTGATAAATCTAAGTGTACCCAGCCGCCATAAGTACCGCAAAAGATCACGACATTCATATCAGGGTCAGCACTTATAATTCATTTTGATCTCTTTGACCAGTCCCATTTGCTGCTGCAAGGAATGCTTCAATTTTATTGCCGCATCCTCTAAAAGCGCTTTTCGGTTGTCTTCATTTTTGATGGAAGTGACAAAAACTACCAGAGCGAGTACACCGTAATGTGGTCGCATCTCACGACCTTTCGTTGCTCCTATTCCAATCACAATTCGTTTATCTTGTCATCCGAATAATCTCCGAAATATTCTCCTCATTCAGTTTAAACAAAGCAGAGAAGTTGCAAAAGTTGAGGAAGCGTTGCATTGTACCTAAATTTGAGTGGAAAAGGGCAGCACATGTGATATGAGCGATGAAATAATCGATGAAATAATCGTCATGACACAAGCTTTGTGTAAAAATCAAACAATGCGAGCGCTGTGTCCAAATAATTAAAAATATTTACTGAGTCTCTAAAAGCATCGCAAGCTGAAAAAGAGGAATGAACAAAAACAGCAAGGTAGACTTGACATTCTGTATCTGAGAGCCCAGACGGAACTATATGGGTTATCAGATGCTTGAAAGTTGTGCGAAGTTGAGAAGCGCTTGGCATTGCGTTGCAAATAGCAGTAATTTATAAATCAATTGCAACCATCTGCCGAGAGATTGTAGAAAGAGAGATTGTAAGTCCGACGTACCGATCGCTTTCACGAACACAGCATGGAGGCAAGCCGTCAATTGGACAGGGAGAGCCTATGAGAAGGGAGAAGGGAGTGTATAAGTTCTAGCGAATCTTTTGAGAACGGAGATAGTAAACTGAAGCGTATGGAGCTGAATTCGGCAAATTGAAAGCTCACACTGTAGATGTGAATATTCTTTCGAATTGGCAAAGACCAAATGCAACGAGTTGAGCTTGTGAGGGTACGGAAAGCTTGAGCAGAAACTAACAAATCAATACACGAGCCATAACCCAATACGTTAAACATGATTTGCGACAGGTCTTGCCTAAATTATTACAAGAGTAATATAAAGCGGATCCAATTCAGTGGCGAAATGCTTAGTTGTTGCGAACTACAGTTTGCACTTTACTCCCTTTTACTTCGTTTTCCATCACTTTCATCATCATTGGTTGATTGCGTGTCATGTCTGGATAGTGCCTCTTCATCATCTACTAGAGCACTTTGGAAAATGTTGGCAAGATATTTGAGATCCTCATCTTGTCCATCCATTTCGTCAGAGGTTTCTTTTGGCTAGAATTCAGGATGATGACAAAGGTGAAGGAGATGGATGGAAAGCTAAGAATTCACCTGAGAGCCCATATTCATACTGATCGCATGACGCCATCCAGGAAGCATATATTCCATTGTGGTGCGAAATTCTGGAAGCTACTTGACATGGAGATGTTCAACATACGATAATCCGATTGGAGTTATTGTTGTACTCAACATTATAGACGTTTATGATTGCAGCTATACCCAATGCCAATGCTCCATATCCTGCAACGCACACCAGTGTCCCACCAAGCAAAGAGCGCCAGGCCGCAGCGCTTGCGGATAACTTTTTGTCAAGACCGAGAAGTGATTCTAATCGACTATACTTTTTCGGAACGAGTTGTGCTCGCTTCGATTGATCAGTGTGTTTCAAAACAGTTGGCGGATATTCCTTTCGACTCGATTGACTCCGTTGGCGGAGACCGTAATAAAATCCTGTCTCATATAGCGAAATGGTGACAATACATAAGAAGAGCAAACTTTTATAAAAACTTATTTGTACCCGACATCAAAAAAGCTATGCTTCCAATTTGTATGCATGCTACTTTGCCTGATGTCGTGCTCTGAGCGCAATCAGTGCCACTTTTATCCAAGACCATTTATAAGTTACGGAAAAACTTATAGAAGCACTACTCCATGTTAGACAGGTTATGCATCCTGAGAAGGATTTGGCGAATGTTCAAGTTCGTCCAATGCATCGTGCTTGGCATGTAATTCGTGTGCTTTCATATTTGTCCACATTGAATTCGATGGCGAGATTGTAGAATGATTTTTGTCTTTATCGTCAGAATTGTAGCCTGCTTTTATTCCAGCTCTTTCTTTTGCCTGCTGACCAACATTGCTGTAGAATGGTACGTAGACGTGTAAAACACCTGCTCAAAAAAGGTGATATGGAATTCATTACTAGCAGCAACACACATACCAATCACTCCGACAAGTGTGCCGACAAAACCTGCTACAATTTTCTGTTCTTTACGCATGATGCATACAAATAACCCTGTTTACCGTAATTGAAGACTGTTGTAAGTAGTAGATCAATTCACAGATTGAATGTTCGGTTTCTAGAATATTTAATGTCAGCGACAACGCGAAACACGTCGGTGAAATATTTGATGTCAGTCACAACTCGAAGCACATTTATTAAAATTGACAGGGAGTGTCCCGGCGCCATTGTAACTGCTGGATTGAATTCAAGAAATGTACCAGAGCCGCCGCTACAACGCATATGTGCCATAGTTGATGACTTGAAAACCATACGTCGAATCGACCAGGATAGAATCGTTCCGGAAATCGCGTGGCATAGATCACTGCTCCGCTGACGTACAAAGCTCCCATCAAAAGTAGAGGACCGATCGTCACTGTAATATGTGGATCAGATAAACCGAAATGGAAGATCAGATGACTGATTGGAAATATACCAAAAGTGCCCAAGCCCAAGAATACGCCTGTCCGCAGATAAAGATACTTTGGTGTCCCAAAAGCCGGAATGAGACTTATGACGAATGTTGCAGCTGCCATGACCGTAATGGCTGTCAGATACATGTGCCGAATCCAGGGATGGCAGTAGAATGAGTAATATACCAGAGGATAAAAGGAGCCTGCGATCATGATGGTGATACCAGCATAATCGAGCCTTGATAGAAAAAAGTATACAGATTTGCTATGTACAAATAGAAGGTGGAAGGTGGCACTACAACTAAGGCAGATGACAGCACTGATCATGAATACAAAAATGGGCCAATGTGGAACTTGGTGTTTGTCGTCATTTGATGATAAAATTGCGATACCGTTGCGTAATGTATCCACGAGATCATTTAGTTCATGGAATACGTATTTTACTGGGATATCGGCTCCCACATTATGAGCAGCATTTTGCAAAAGAGCGGAAAATGCTTCTACTCGAGTACGGAGCTTTCCAGCCAGTGCCTGCGTATAAACGGACGAACAATTCAACATTGCTGCTTCACGGATCCTCTCTTTGGCCAATGTCAATTCTTCCCGAAGCACTTCGATATTTGAAGCGATACTTTGGGATACTTCTTCGGCGTTTTCTTCCATAAGGTTATACAGACGTTCCAAGCTCGGAATTTGATGCAGGCAATGATCAAACCATAAACTCGACATCTCATAAACATTACTAAATTTTGAGTTTGTCGTGTCAAAAAAATGCTTTACGCTGCTGGAATACATAGGAGAACAGCCAGCGATCATCATTCTTTTCGTGTGCTTCCCATTGATAATAAAATAGCCTTCTGGCATCTCCGGAGAGTAACATTTCTGGTTTGTAAACCACTCCTCTCGAGTGTCCGACAAACTATCGAAGCTCATCGAATTCGCGCCCGCAGGCTTATGATTCTCGTACATTATCAGATACACGATCAAGCCCAAAAAAATGAGAGAACCAATCATGTGTGTCCATACATTCAAGGTCTCATTATGCAGCTGGAATAATGATAGTACGCAGTCACGGACGGTGTAATTCAGACGATATCCCGAGCGGATGTACGAATTATCAGCGAGATAAGCAAATCCTTCTTCATGCAAGACATCGAATGAATGAAGCGTAGCTACTCGTGTTTTCATTATCTGAACTTTTCTCTTCGCTGACACTGCGATAGACTGGTCAACAACAGCGCACTTGGAAGTTTTCCGACACAGTTTATCTTTATGGTCGATCATTCCTTTTAAAAAGTGACTAAGTATAAACCAACAGGTGCATGGAGGCTTGTATTGAGTTGAGCTTCGGTTAGTGCATCGTTTCGTTCTCAGCTTGTGCGATTAAAGCGGTTGGACTTCGTGCCAGAATCAGATTCTGATTCTGTATCCCCTTCTGACTTTTTGTAGTCAGACATGTTCCTGGCACGGATTGGATAAGTCTCTTCCCACATCATTATTGTCTTACGCGATTTCTTCGCTGCCCAATACTCTCTTTCGCTTGGCTCAATATTCTTTGCACCACTTCGCACTCGTTTCGCTTTTCCTACACCGCTTCCATCGCAAGCTGCTGAATTGTTTGCACTAGATTTTTTTTCGCTGTAACATTTCTCGTCGACGTAATCTTCTTGTGGACTGTATAGGGTACTTACGTCACTGCTGCGTCGGCGCTCGTCTTTCCTGCTTCTTTTGCTTTCTTTTACCCTTTCGAGCTTTCTGCTACTCTTCTTCTCTTTTCTGATTTTGCTTCTACTTCTACTTCTACTTCTACTTCTACTTCTACTTCTACTTCTACTTCTACTTCTACTTCTACTTCTGTTTCTGCTGTTGCTCTTGCTTCTTCTCTTTCTACTGCATCTTCTCTTGCTCATTCGTTCATCGCTCTTTTTACTTTTCTCTTTTCTTCTCGTTCTTCCTAGAGTTGGACTGGGCGTTAAATGACTGTTCTCTACGGAAACCTCGTGTCATACAAAGCTGATGATCCATTCACTTTATTGGTTTGCAACATACCCGTCTTACGATCCAAATCGAGCTGCCTCCAGCATAAGTCTTCTTCCTAGCAATGACACATACCATCAGCCTTTTTCGTCTCATGAGTTGAGACGCACCAATTTCTGATTGTGCAAGTCAACACTACATAAAGACGAAAATCATTCTACTTGACCAAAGTAATAGTGTCTCAATCGAACCTTCGAATCGTATTTGCCAAGAAAACTTTGTTCACATCTTTCCGTGTTTGCTGCCGCGCCTACACAGTAGTTTGAGAACAATTGCATCGTGCGAATTTCTCTCGCACCAGGTATCTAGTCACGCCATGTATTTTGACCAAACATTTTAGATGCTTTTGCTAGAGATAGAAGCAACAATTTATATTCTGCTCCAAGCAATGTCATAAGATGAATACGAGATAAGCCTACCTCGTTATCTATAATATCTGCTACTTGATGATCGTCCATGACGCCGACGATTCTCGATTCGTATTTAGGCAGAAGACTGCTGTACATGCGAGCATTGATGAACAAACGGATCGCTGGAATCGTTTGCCCGAACGCAATCACGAGCAGGAATCAACGAATAAAACGCTTAGCAACTACCACAAATCAGGAGATGGCTGGGAATAAAACGATCAAGCTCAATGAAGTGGAGCTCAAGCTGTTCAATTTCCTTCGCGATATTGTTGAACAGAGTGACTGCAATGTGACTTTGCGTGTTGCTGGTGGCTGGGTACGCGACAAGGTACCTGATTAAGAATTCAGAAATGCGAATTTCTCAACAAGGTCATTACTCGTCTTCAAAACAGCTTCTAGGTCTCGATTCCAGCGATATCGATATCGCATTGGACACTATTACGGGAAGCGGCTTCGCTCAGTTTGTGAACAAATATGAAAAGGAGCATGGAGGGAAGACACACTCAATAGGTGTCATTAAAGTGAATCCCGAGCAATCGAAGCATTTAGAGACAATAACAATGAAGTTTGATGATATTGGCTGGGTAGATTTTGTAAATCTACGTTCAGAGACTTATTCAAAAGACCATCGAATTCCAGATGTTGTACGTTGAGAGCACATTTCATGGAACGATCCTCATGTGGCGATTCTCCATGTATTTAGCAATTTGGTACACCACAAGAAGACGCCGAAAGAAGAGATTTCACGATCAACAGCCTTTTTTACAATATATCGAATGATAAAATCGAGGACTTCACAGAGCGCGTGAGAAATTTGCAAAATAATATTTGCCTTGGCTTTTATCCTTAGTATATACTTCCAGGGAATTGGCGACCTGAAAAAGGGAATTATTCGAACACCATTGGACTCTCGAGTTACTTTTCTGGATGATCCTTTGCGTGTTCTACGTGCGATTCGATTTGCCTCTCGGTTCAACTTCAAGCTGGACGAAAATCTACGCCAAGCCGCTCAGCTCGATGATGTCAAGGATGCTCTCATACAAAAAGTGAGCCGCGAACGTGTCGGGAAAGAGCTTCTCGGCATGTTAGAAGGCCCATCAGCTCATCCTCAACGTGCCTTCACTTTGATGCACGAACTGGGCTTGTTCAAATGTGTCTTTTTAGTACCTCAACAATCACGTATTTTAGATGAAAATGCTAAGAATGTTCCAAGTGATATTATCAGTCAAAAATGGGATCACGCATATAAGCACTCCACAAGAATGCATCAATATCTTAACACGAGGAATGATTGTGTGGAACTAGAGATTGACAAAATGAACGAAGCAAAGCGCCATCGTTACAAATTGAGGATATTGGCCTCTTTTTTATGTCCGTTGTCTTCTTTCGACGTGATGGAGTCAAATAAAAAAATAAGAGTTCCATACTACATTATCAAGGAATCTCTGAAGGTTCTGTTTATATGGCTCGGTACCCTGGCATTTATGTTGGCTAATACATATTGTATATAGTTGCGAAATCGTGACGCTGGAGACATTGCTGATACTATCCTTGCAAATTGTGGCGAGTTGCGAAACCTCGTTCACGAAAAGGTGTTTGACCGCGTCAAGACGGGGCTTTTACTAAGGAAGGTCGGTTCGCTTTGGAAAGTCTGCCGAGATGTTGCATGTATCAGTGACATGGTTGAAAACTGCACAACTTCGCAAAGCCCGATATTAGCGAAATATGATTCACTTACGACATTCGTCGCCACTAGCAATCTTCAAGGAGTGTGGAGTTGGAAACCTCTCATGACTGTGGGTATCATATTATACTTGATGACTATCTCAGCTGAAACTTCTCTTTATCAACGTAGGGGAGTGATGTCATTCAAGTGCTCGGCATCTCGCCTGGGCCGGACGTGAAAAAGATTTTGGACGAAATCATTGTCTGGCAACTAGAAGACCCAGATAGAACGTATGAAAGCTGCGTTGAGCATTTTAAGAGGCTATACAGTTCCGCCACAAACAAAATCGAAATAGAATAGAGCTTGTTCCTATAATACTATATCAAATGGGCTCAAGTCATGAAATTGCGCTATATCTCATGCATTGGGTATATTATGGTATCAAAGCAATAGCAAACTCATTTCTACTTCGACCATCGCACACTGCCTTGATTGGGAGGTATGACTTGGCTGAGAATGTATTTTCTACTTTCTCCGCGCAGAAAAAAGCAATTTTGGGTGACTTTTTTGTTTCCAATATACGGAAACCAGTCGCTGCTAGTATGGACGTGAAATATTCAAACGTCATATATTTGGAGTTGTTCAGACACGTCAATGGAATCATGATGAAGAGGAATCCCGATGGCTTTAAATGTTGATGGTACAATTGAAGCATTTTTCCTCGACTTTGTGGATCCGGGACACAATTCAAAACCTGTAAAATTGTTTAGAAATTTATCAATTTGGACGGACAACATTGTCACATACCATGCTCGATACAACAACTTGGAAATCGCCGACTGGACTTAGTGTGAAAAAATCTTTCTGCTCAATTCCGTCATGCTTCGAACTCAGATCAATCGCTCGAACTGCTAGCCAAGGGCAAGATAGCAGTTGTGTGTTGATCGCACCAACCTATCAGAAATCTAGCCCTTATAACGATGCAAGTTTATGATGAAGCATTAAAGCTTACTTCCAGTACACGAAGAGGTTCTTCTCGGGATTTCGGCCGACGATGATGCTTTGTGAGGATTTGAAAGATCCATTTTGAGGTTCGATGGAATTTGGTCGATAAAATGCTTTACGAAAGACAACATTGTATGTGAAGCGGTCTGCAACTTAAAATTGACGGAATAGTACCTTGCCTCCTGATACGCTTCTTGACCTCCAATCTCATCAATTTTTGATTTTATGTGCTCTACTTTTTGTTGCCTCTCGTGCTCATTTACTACGATAGAATCTTCTACTTCCTTCAATTCTTTAGTGAGTCGATGAAATAATGTCGTGATTTTCCTTGCTTTCCTTCTTGATTTCTGCAAGTTGAATCGAACAATGACTAACATTTAGATTCAACAATAGCAACTGCTCGTACAATCTTGTTTGATGTGATAGGGACATGCTTCCCCTTGCGCTTGTTATTCTTCTGCTTCTCCGCTTTGTGACAATTCGATTTCATTAGCATACTTTTATTAGAGCACCCCGTGATCACATATAACCAGTCACAATTCGTCATTTGAGAATGATAAGCTGCTACTGTACTTGTATTCTTCCGAACGTTCGTTACTTTCGTCGACATTGTAGCTCCATGGCATTTTGACGTGCTCGTTGTCGGTGACAAGGCGGCTGAAGCTCTTTGGTATGATCAATTCCACGCCATTGGCAATGCATGTGTCAACCAAGAATTGGGGCTTTGGCTAATGATATAACTGTTTCCTTAAAGTAGGACTTTGGTCCTATTTCGATGACCTGCATGTATGGTTTCTTCCCGCAAGACTGATTTTACCATGATAACTAGCACATAAGGTTTTATCCAGAGTCCAAACAATCTGCCAAGAACGAGAAAGCTAGTTGCAATATTCAAGTACAAAAAACCAGCGCTATTTGTGCTGCAAAGTATTTTCATTATGTCGCTGTTACGGTTCCCAGGATCAGCATCCCATCCATTCTGTGCCAACGGCTAGTCGAATGTGGTCATTTCTATCCCATTCATACTCAAATCATCCAACTACTCAACCTGAGGAATATGACAGGGATGTCCTCCTCGAACTGATCGCCAAATTCAATGCATCACATATTTCTCCTTCATCGCATGAGAAATGATTTTTAATCGTCGCGCCGTAGATGCTTTTGGCCGGCATGGTGCTTACTGCATTCATTAACTCCAGATCGAAGATTCCCATTGCTATCAAGTGCTCTGAACCGCAAAACGAGCTGGCATGGCCAACCAATCAAAATGGAAATGAGTAGCCGTATCAAAGCTCTCTGAAGAAAATAAGTGATACATTTTCCAAGCCTTGAATTATTATGATCGTAAAGTCTTCTAGTTTTACGCGTAAGTCATCGCTTGGTAGGGATAATATTTCTTGCATCGCATCAGGTAGGCCAGACAAAGTCTCGAGAAGATTTGAGTTGTCATCGGCTTTCAGTATGCCGTTTAAGATGATTTCGTAATCTTCAACTCTGGGTGCGGCATTAGCCCAGTTTCTGGTCGGGCATCTCTCCGAAAGTGATGACGCACCTGATGACGGGTCTTTCTCCCTATGATTGCCTTTTCTACACTGATATATTGGTTCGTGGCGGTGACATTCAGAGCGGAAATGTTTTACCATTTGTACCTGGTTGCTTCCAATCGAGGTCAAAATGTTTCTCGATTTGGTGGCATTATCTTGCGGTGTGACACCGCCTTTGCGTATCATCCTTCGATCTGCTTTCCCTATCACCAGAATTCGATGAGATCTGATACCAAGCTTGTAGTTGCTGTTTTTGATCAGAAGTCTATTGTTCTTGCTGACTTCAACTTCACAACGCAGCAATCTGAATCTGGTTTGACAAGCAAAAAAGCTGATTTTGATCGTCTCCAAGTCATAGTTTTACATTTAAATGAAGGAGGTAGATATGTTCAATTGTGATATCTTTGCATCGACTTTGGCCTTTCACCCGTGCTTGATTTGAAGAGCAAGTAGCGCCCGTGAAATCTTACGGGAATATTAATCCGTATGTCGGCTTGCAATTGCAAAGCAATCGGATAGTTCTGATCTGAGTAGCGTTAATACATTCTTCTTCTACTTGGAGCTTTCGGCGTGTTTCAAAGCCTGTGAGAGCTATTCGATGATCCCCTTTTAACTACTTCTGCCACAAACTTTGTTGAGAAATCAGTTCTGCTTTCCACTAGTGACTGAATCCTTTCGAAGGTTTATAATCGCTGATTGTAAGAGATGCTCGCTGCTGGTTTAAGACTGAAGCTTGCATTGTCAGAATTATTTCTGCCGCTATTGCTCGATATTCAAAATTTCAGTTACCGACTTTCCTATGTAGATCAACACACTGTCTTAAGAAATACACCATAGAATTGACCAATAAGCGACCAGTATTACGTTTGCTTAAACTTCAATGTTAAGAGATACAGATTGTAAAATAACTTACAATAGCATGCCGTACGTAAATTAATGCGGAGAGCGCAATTCAACTACAATCCAGCTTCATGGCGACGAAGGCGTCACTACAAACGCCTTGACGGTGTCGGTTGCCACACACAGAAGTAAAAAATGATCGCGAAGACGGTCGACAAGAAGCTGAACGTGCTGACCGCACTAGAGACGATCATCAACATGCGAACTACGATGCTGCCGTGCTATCTGAACATATCCGACGTCGCGTACAAATGGAAATGAACATATTTACAGCTGTAAAAAAGCGCACCAGAAACTTCGCGCTGCCATCTAAGCCAACAGGGGTGGCCACCACAAGATTCCGGAAGGTACGGCGACGCTGCTCACAAAAATGAGCTAGAGAATGAAAGTGCTCACTTCGTGAACGAGTTGCATAAGAAGAGCGTTCCAATGCAAAGGCTGACGATGAAAGCAAAGAAAGTTGTTGCTGAGGCGGCCGTTTCCCCTTTCAGTGCGTTGGGATGCTGGGAAGACAGATTCAAGGCTTGCCACGGGATGAGCGCTCGAGCTCCAATACGACAAGGGCAGCAGAGTCCGGCGTATCTCGATATCATTGTAAGTGCGTTCGCTACGCAAGTCGAAGACAGTGTGCGACAGATTGAAATGAATCGGATATTCAATGCTGACCAAACAGATATTACTTCAAGTTCGTCGGTGCATTGTCGAATATATTACTCTAGTAAATTTCTTTTTTATAACTGTGTTCTTGAAGTACTCCCCTAAGAAGATTTCAAGCAAACGAGGCCATAAAACGTTTGGGAGAAGTGTGGTGGTGCATCGAAGAGCCGCGCGGAAGTGATGTTACTTGGTGACTCGACTGGTATTCGATATCCACGACTTGTCATCTTCAAGGCAGCGTCCTTCAAAGAGCTAGCGACGCAAGCTACAAACACGAAGACGCGATGCGGGTTTGGAAAGAAGGTTTCGAGCGAAATCAAGCCTCTTCGTGATGAATTAGACATGTCACTTCACACCAATTCAAAAGGTAAGCAGTGTTTCACTTTGCTGAGTTATTTTCTTTTTAAAGTTTTCTGAACTATTTCATGTCCGACTTTGTTACAGGCTGGTGGAACGGCAGACTGTCGGTCAAGTTCCTGACGTCCCACCTCGGTGAGAGAGCGCCCCCAAACGAGCCAAATCTGCTGTTGTAGGACGATTTCAGCGGTTCGATGAGCTCTGTAGTCCACGACTGTGCCAAGTTTCTGAACGTCGTGCTGTTCAAGGTCCCACCACAAGCCACCGCAATAAGCCAGCCAACAAATGTCGCATAGAACTTACTTTCAAATCAAACTTGCGATGCTGCTAGCTGGATTAATTACAATTCCAAGTTTAGCAGCACCGCAGTGAGGTGAGATCTTCAGACTAGTGCCGCCCAAGCGTCCAACGATAGTAAGGTGGATTTCGGAGTCATAGGCGCAGTTGAGTAATGAAACAGTTGCGAACGGATACAAAAGATGTGGGTTACTTCCTCCAGACGAATGCGTAGCCACATGTCTTTGATAAGGGCTTTAGAGAACTTTTATGACATCCAATAAGGACATGAAACTGATTCCGATCACGAGTGAGACTTAAATATTGAATTAATACAGTAGAAGCCTAACCAATATTGGGAGAACACATGCACGAATGTAATCATTAGTAACTTACAAATGCACGCACAGTCAATTCAAAGCATTCGCCTGTGGTTTTGATGCTTTTGATTGCTTCGTAAAAACTCAACCCGAGCTCAACTGGGAGATATTAATGATTCCACACCTATTCGCTAGTTTCCTTGCACCTGCAAAATATATTCTGAACGATACATGTAGAGTTACTGTACGGTACACAGTTAACCTACCTCGGTCACCTTGAGGTGCATAGCTCTACATAGAAAATACGGTACGTGCGTACATTGTTTGCTTGAATTGGATTTTTCTTCACTGTGAAATTGAATTCGCGTTCTACATCGAGCGGGGTCTTGTAATGATGAATAACACGTCTGAGCAAATGGCGCTATTTTCACTCTCAGGTAGTTTTCAGCGTCGGCTTCCTTCTTTTATTATGCTCAAAAGACTATCAATTCGTTTGGCTTTCGAAACCTGGTTTGCAGACATCAATCGAATTCGTTTTGCTCGTCTTCTTGCTGGCGAATACGCCGAATATGTTGCGTTGTTTGCGCAATTTCATCGATGATTAATATCCTCTCACAACAGACCTGCGGAAGAGCTTGCTATGGTGTCTGCAATCGTTGTAAGCCTCTGCATTTCCTCATCATTTAACATCACTTTTTCGATTTTTGCTAGTTGTGCCCTTTGAAATTCCCTCATCAGCATCAGTTGCCAGACGGGAGTTGAGCACAGCATTTCATAGATATGCTCCGCTCCCCAAGTTTTATCGGTTCCACAGCATTGACGCCCTCCTTAGCCACTGATATATGGATTGCTAGTAGAATCCAAGAGGCTGACACCTTGTCTTTTTTTCATGTGTTCTTTGCGCAAGTTGCATGCTTTCCGTCGCTGTTGCTTGGCCTTTATAGTCATTCATAGTTCCTGAATCTTGCGGGATTTCTCCATCAAGTATCAGAACATCAAATGGATGAACGCGCATATCGAACGCATACTTCCAGCAAATTTCTTGCAAACGCGGTCAAAACAGTTGTGCAGCTGTATTGCACGAAAAGTGCAGAAAAACGTACGTGGCAGACAAGCGATTCGCCAAAAGCCTCGTTTGTGCTATAGCTTAAAATAAAGAGCCTCCTGCCGTCCCAAATCTGCATCTCCTTTTAGATTAATATCTCTCGCACACCTATTACTTCACGCCGAATGTTGTAAGCCATGGTGCTCTTTGGAATAATCTTTGCGCGGCTGTATCAAAACTTTACGAGACAAATTCATATCTAAGGGTGGCTGAAGCTTAATATAAACCCTTTTTCCTGATGTAATTGATGCATGTTTTCGTTCTACGCGATTCTATAGGTTTTGGTTTTGGCCATTTTCGCTCTCAGAATCACAATTTTCAATTAGCCAATAGAAGGACCTTATACATATTTACAACCAGTCATACCACGCAAAGCAAATTTGACAGTACATGTTCATTGGATTCGATGCAAAGGAAATACGAGGAACATGATTCTGAAATGTCGCTGCTTTCATCAAAGAAATCAAAAAAGAAGAAATTGTTTGGGGCTTCTAGAATCAGATCACAGCTACCAAGGATGCAATCGTCACCCAAATTTCAGTTTGCGGACACGATATTGACACCGCATGTTACACCAGAATTCTTTCGATTTCGAGAAGAACAAAGCAAGCAGTAAGCTGCATTTCGCTTATAGCGTGGATTTGATTTACATTTCTTGATTCGAAAGTTTTCCATGTAATACAAAGATGAAGAAAGAAGCACGTAAAGGCACGGGGAAGGTTATTTGGCCAGGGCAAGCAATCGTTGATGAAAGCAAGGATTTCAAGGTAACTCGACTTCTTGTACCCGAACGATATTCGTTTTCCCGATAAGCATTTTACATGAAACCTAAGGACCAGAAACCGGGAATCTGTAGTAGACAAGAAGGCAAAGATCAAATTCCGGTCAAGAAGAATTTATCAATACAAGATAGGAATTCGAGTCTATCAGCTCTAGAGAAAAGCAGTGCTCCACGTGTATTGATGAGCGGACTAGTTCGGACAATGGATACAGAGAGACGAAAGCGGAACAGTGAAGCTACAATTGGTATTGTGAGACCGGTCGGTCGTCTATGTACGCTTGGCGCCCCGTCTCCAACTTGTCCATTATATGATACAGCCATATCTCCTCAAGAAGAATACTACTTCAAGAATGGTCTTGACCCTTCAACGCAAGAGCAACCATATAAAAGACGCTATACGGATCGCTTATCGCTATCCCGGCATATTGGAAGCGCTGCTCAGCCAATCCAACTGGACGTAGACTCTGATACAAATGTTGGTAAAGCTGATTCGAATTTATCGATGTATGGTGAAGAACGATTTGAGCTGCAAGGAGCTATTATATGGCTGGATGCCATAAAGCTCCAAGTAACAATTTCGTTCCATGATACTTCCATGGTTTTCAGAAAGATAAAGTAAGAGCGACCTGCCTATCCGGTGTCAACTTTACGAATTGATCCTCGTTTATTTTCTTTACCAAGGTCATCTCTGAAAAGCATTCAAGTTCCAAAGCTTCTCAACGTCGCTTATGATAAAATCGAACGAATAGTGTAAGGTGAAGCGTTTATGCCTAACAATACTTATCTTCAATGTGCTATGCTTGACCTGTAGTCTTAACGAGACAAACATACCTTCCAAACAAGTTATAGTCTGGTTGAAGTATCCCTATGGCGAATTGCTAGAGCTAGTGCAACCTGATGCAAATACTGAAGGTCAATTAGTAAATGCTGGGTCGAAATGGTCAACTCGGCTGATTTGCTTATTGTCCTGTATGCTTTCCGTGCATTCTCAGTCCACGAGATACGTATTGTCCTGTGCTGCGAGGCTAGCAAGAAATCCGTGACAGCTATCCTCACAGAAAAATGTGCGTTAAAGTTTGAGAACAACGAAAAGTAAGAGAAGATATGGCTTGATTGGAAATCCTGATGGTCTTTTGTCGTTGTAGATATTCAGACGAGTTCCACGCAGAGGACATACGTAACGGCGACCCTCGTGATGCAACTGAGAATAGAAGAAACTGGTGGTGATTTGCATCGATTGATTCATTGGCTTTGGTGGAGGACTGATAGGATTTTTCTGCGAAAATAGCGATCTTTGCAAAGACCAAGGCATGGACGAAATCATCCTCAAATTCCCCCTCCCTCCTTCCAAATTTGACGTAATCACGATACGAAGAGGTGATATGGAACGACTGGAACCGGAATGCTATTTGAACGACATTATAATTGACTACTACTTCAGGTCCACCATCAGCTCATTTTCTGACTAAAAGCCTAGTGACCCATGCTTTTGTGATTAGACGCCTATTGCATGTTCCATATGCAGCGGATGCGACATATCAGAAGACCGTGCTCTTTCTTAGCACGCACTTCTACGCAATGCTACGAGCAAAAGCTTCAAGTAAACCATCAAAAGAAAAGTATTCTGGGTACGAAAATGTTAGGACGTGGAACAATCTAAACAAATTGTTCAAGTCCTCGCTTGTATTTGTACCGATCCATGAAGAGTATGTTATATCCTACTCAAACAACATTACTATCGATGTCAACATTTAGATTGCATTGGAGTCTAGCCATCATCGTAAATCCGATCATGGCTGCGCTTGAAACAAACGTAATGAAGTGGAAATCTATATGGAGATTTGCGGCTAAAAAGTAGCTTCTATTTCACAGGATGAAGGACTCCAGACCTGGATCATTTTATTGGACCCACTCGAAGGGTATCACAAAAAATCTTTAATTTTGGAAAATCTGAAAAGGCAAGTATAGACTTGCAATCTATGTTCTTTTACTGATCGTGTAAATGAAGCTTATTACGTTCAGAGTGGGAACAATCAGGAGCTTCGGATACAATTTACAGAAATGATAGAGTCAAATCAGTTCAACTAAATTTTCCATCGCAAAACAATTCCTATGACTGCGGTGTCTACGTTATCAAATACGCCGAAGTAATTCTGCAAAATATGGCTCATCTATGGAAAGAGTCATATGAAGACTCGTCTGACTCGTTTATTATTTCGAAAAGCCAACTCAAAAAGCTCATATGTGCTGATGCTTTTTCGGCGAAGAATGTCGACGAAATGAGAATACAAATCCGGGAAGCTTTATCAAGGGACACGACCTCGTATCGGCGATTGCTAGCATCAAGGTGATTGTATCATTCAGTATATCAAGCGGAAGCATTCTCTCTTCTGAAATGAATTCTAATTCAATCAGTGAGAAGCTCTACATGCCGCACAATGTGATGATTCCACAGTCAATCAGCTTTGTGAGGAATGGGCAACGAAAAAAGGCTTATTTTCCCATATATCATTATCATGCAAATTCTTCGCCAGCAACTCAGTATCGAAAACTACTAGGCATTAGAACCTTAATGTGTGTGGTGATAGAGATGAAGAGGATACAAAGTAGCGCTAATGTATCACGTATCAATGTTTCGTATCCATGCAGCACACCATCCATCTTGATATCACGGCAAGATATAAAATTACAATCACACTGTTTCCGTCTCAATGCGCCCAAAGCCAGAAAGCTTGCGAAACCAGTTGTTTTAATTCATGAACGCAATAGACAGTGATATGGAGGTTACATTCATTAAGCCATATATACACTCTGCGCCATTTTAAATCACCTCTCCGTGTTTTGGCCGAAACTTTTTCAATTTTTGGAATTAGGAGCTGCCGTTTCGATATGTAATGTAAAGTATAAAATACATATCTAGTTAGGTGATCACGATCAATCTCGTATTTTAAGTGGTACCTCACATACAAATTTCTGATTTTACCCTGCGACAAATCAAATTACCTTTTTCAATACAATAATCAAGTATAAAATCAAACAAAATATTGTCGATAACTTAGTAATGTGTCTTATTTACTTTACTTTCGAACACCTCAATGCCCCCACGGGGCATTGAATCCGCTAGCGAAGTAAGAATTTCATTTGGAATTGTTTTCCACTCATCCATTAAGGACACAGTAAATGCTTGCAAACTATCGAACTGTCTTCCATTTGCAAAACATTTCCTGCTGATGATATATAGACCACAAGTTCTCTGTCGAATTTAGATCTGGAGACTTGGACGGCCAATCTAGCACTTCAATATGTTCCTGATTGAAAAACCAATGCTACGTTTTGATACATGTATACATGCATTATCTTGCTGATAGGTATAATCAGTGCCATGATTCAAGTGTGCAAAAGGGAAAAAATTCTCAAAGATGTGTGATTATAGTCTTCCGAATTTTGAATCCCCCAAGACGACGATATTTGCTTACCAAGGACACTGAAAGCACCCCATACCATGACTGAGCCTCCGCCTGCCTGTCTTCGCTTAGTTTGACGTGGTGGAAGGCGGGGTCGCGCCAATAGTCCTGAAATGCATCACGACCATCTAGATTTCACTTCTTCCCATCAGAGAAGATACTAGATTCCCAGACAGTACCGACATCTTTACGCAGTAGCATGCTTTTTGCCCATGCCTCGCGGTCAAGCATGTTCTCGGCTGTTAGCCGGAGAGAATCAACCATTTTAGTATACTCCTGGCAGTCCACTCTGGTAAGAGTACGCTGGATCGTTCTTACCGAGGCAGATATGTTGAGTTCGTGCTTCAACATGGCGGCAGAGGACTCACCATCAGTAGCACTGCGAACGATACGTTCGATGTCACTGTCAGGAAGAAGTGGTTTGGACTCGGAAACTTGCATGTCGTAGGAGGAGATGGATGTATCACTCTCCTGATGGTCTGAACTAACCGTCCTGTCATGTGCGCCATTTCGATCGTGTCTAGACCAACCATATGAAAGGCCATAATCATTCCTTTCTCCTTCTCCGTTACGCGTGGCATCTCCCTCGATGATTTGTTCTTCTTCTTCGCCATCTACGTCCCAAATGATTTTACAACCCTTCCTTTTTTGGGGCTGCGAAGCAACTTCTTAAAACCACTGCTCATCTGGTTGGGTTTTCTTATACTTGATTATTGTTTTGAAAAAAAGTGATTTAATTTATCGCGGAGTAAAATCAGAAATTTGTATTTGAGGTACCACTTGACATGCGAGATTGATCGTAATCGCTTAACTAGATATGTATATTATACTTTTACATTACATATCGAAACGGCAGCTCCTAATTCCGAAAATTGAATATGTTACGACCAAAACACTGAGAGGCGATTTACCTTCGCGCGGAGTGTATTCTACTTTTACATTACATATCTAAACGGGCAGCTCCTAATCCCAAAAATTGAAAACGTTACGTTCAAAACACGGAGAGGTGATTTAAAATGGCGCGGAGTGTAAGCCTGAAAAAAAAAGACATAAAGACCGGACCGTAGAGGACAGTCTAAATTTTTAGATAGCCTGGACTTATCATCGATATGGCACACGGCAGAGAACATGAGGTGTCAGATAGTGCTAGTTATGCAAATATTTAGTGCTGCCTTTACGGACGATCCAACTATATTGCAGAAATTCCGTCCACAACTCACCTCATATTATTATCAAATGATAGAGCTTCGATGCTTCACCCATCCTGTGCACCTTCTAGAATCCGGCTTCCTGAGACACTGCATTTTGAAGATTGGTTGAAGAAAAGCTGCCGTTAAATATCGTACTTTACTGGAACTCAGTACTGGTCTCCTGACAACAATTCCTGGAAAACAGGTTATTTGATCCTTTAAAAGTTGGAGAGTTTATGGGAAACGCGTTGATACTCGGTAGTAAATGTAATTTGGTTTGTTCACGACCTTAATGCTTCGTGAACTAAGCATCAATGATCTTAATGTGGCGATGATATTTGATTTCTGGTCGGCAAATAGAATACTCAAGTGGATAGGTTCGACAAAGCGAAACAACGATCTTTTGGGAGCAAAGCCTAACACCTTACCAATTTACCCGTACTGAACACTCTGTCATAATCATGCTTTACGAAACCAGCATTTCGATGTTTCTTCCAGAAGAATGAGAATGGAGATCGTCTTCCTATTCCACAAGATGTTCTGGATATTGTCATCGATCGAGCGCATCTCGGAAAAAATGAAATGTTCCTAAATTGTTCTAGTATAAATGGAAAGTGATATATATATAATTTTATATTTACGCTCCTTAGTTGATGTTACTATTCATTCTTAGCCTTGCTTTATCCCTTTACTGATTTTCTCTGGTGTTCTCTTCTTGATTGGTGAAACGAATTGCACATCCCTTATATTGTCTCATAACTTCAATTATCTTGTTGGGTCAGATTTGGGATCGTAGGACTGGCTGATGTCATCGCGACGTTTCCCCTCGACACTCAATTCCTTAAAATTGATTTTTTCAACAATTGCTCGAATTGTTTTGTCAAATGAATTTGCAAAGGTATAGGTTACCTTGATGGACTTTTTCCCTAAAGATATTATAATATATTTCCATGTGTTTCGCATATCTTTGGTATCCATTGTTCATTTTGCGCGCTGTTTGTCTTCATAAATGGTAGTTCTGATTAAATTCTTTCTCTTATGCCTGGCAAAAATTTCCTTGTCTATAATATTTTTGGTTTATATAATAATAAAGCTATGTTATTCCACTTGAGTCGTGCTCAAGTCCCTTCATTGTTTTGAATTTGAAATGAAGATGGCTGGCGATATATTAAACGTAGCCATAAATCCTGCACGTTGTTTTGTATCATTGTTATTGTCCCAATCCAAATCGCAAAATGAAGTACGGTGAATCCGACCTTCTTTGTTCCGAAAACAATTTCTTGTGAGACTGTTGACTTCTCGTATCGAAAAACTCTTATAGCTGGATTCCAGTGGTCCTCGAAAGGATTTTCGAATCGTGACTGAGTTGACCCTCTACTAATGATTCGTCAGGTCTGGCACCATAAGTGAAGCACAATAGCGACCCTTTGAAAGATCTGAAGTTCTATTGACCATGTGAAATGTTTGTTCTCGAATTATAAACGGGTTGTTCTTGAGATTAAGGGTTGATTATGGACTAAGCTCTCACTTAGCACATTTCCATGTAATCAGTATCACAGGTTGGTTGTCCTTCAGGCGCCTTTATTATCGAGCTTTCAATGTTCAATTCAACCTATTCGTGTCATTTTTTGTGAAAAGCCGTTATGTACCAATCCCGTTTTTCCATCGAAGTTTGATCAGCATAAGTCAAAACATTATTGTTTTCTATTCTGACAGCTCACATTCAATTGGTTTCTGCTGACTTAAGTCTTCGGAGAGCGAAAAGGTGAATCATATGTTAAGGTGTCTCTCATCCTGCTTTTCCTTTTTTACATCAAATCCCGTGTCGTTCAAACGGATGAGCGTTTATTGTACAAGTGCTCTGTTCACAATTTTAGCACGAATTCCTGAGCAACCGCACGAGGTCATTGGACCTATATGTGACTGAAATTGATGACTTTTCAAAACAGTCCCGCCTCGTTATGTTGAATGCAGCTTCTGTCTTCGATTTCTCTCATTTTGGTGTCATTGCATCCTTGATAGGTAATCTGTATTGTTTCAATCATGAACTGTTACCATCATTCTATCCGTCAAGTTTGATGTCAAGCCTATGCTTAGATTCAACAAGAAATTCGAAAGTAAACCATTTCTAAATTTGATTGCTTTTTGAGTAAACATCAATTGAAATTCTTTATGAACTTGTTGAATTGCGCACCGATCTGCTTGCTATATGTCAATTCGATATAATCGTGTTTCTATTGAGATTTTACCGAACGTGGTAGCTCAATTCATCTAAAATAGGAGGCTTTGTCCTTATGCATCTTTAACTCGTCGACATATGCATACCGTTATAAGGTCAACACAATAAAGATTAGGTGATCTGTTTTGAAGCATTCCTAATTTGATATGTTTTTTGAGTTCGTACCAAACGAGGCACGATACAGGACAGCGTGTCTCGCATTCATTACCACGCCCACCTGATCTTATCAAAGTACATGTCAATAAGCCTTAAACAT
Source organism: Albugo laibachii (assembly GCA_902706625.1). NCBI lineage: Eukaryota > Oomycota > Peronosporomycetes > Albuginales > Albuginaceae > Albugo > Albugo laibachii. The sequence goes on along the minus strand of CACSLJ010000033.1, from coordinate 100,585 downwards.
GCCGCTTCAGTCAGTGTGTGGTTCATCAGTTAAGATACATTGTTTTGCTGAAAAGAAAAGGTACGGTCATTTGATTGTGGACCCTATTGCTGTGATATATTGCCGATAAAGAAATATTTGGATGTTCTGCTTTGCTATTGAATTCGCTGCCCCGAACAGTAAAAAAAATACTCGTGAAATGTTGTAAAAAACATTTGTTTTACTTTTTTCACCCCTATACCCAAGTTTGACGATCGATTTGCACGTCAAAAAAATGATATTCTGGAGAAATGATACCGATAGATAACATAATCCCTGAAAATCAAGCGTTATTACATTGGCAATTCTAGTGTTCCATTCCTTGTGAGTATGAGAAATTTAGCGTTAGGAATATTTTTACAAAAGCTTATTTATCAAAGGATTCCAACGTCAGACAACCTCATTTCCATTTTGAATTTTTATCTTGAGATCGAAAATTGGTGTAGTTAGGGCCATACAGTCCTTTTTTTTATTGCGCTCAATAGTCAGATATTTATAATATCGCCGCTATTTTGCATTTGATTACAACAATGCTACTTGGATACCTTCACTGTATATCTATTGAAAAAAATTGAAAGATTTAGGACAAATTTGGGAAACCATGAAATATTTTCCATTCATGATTCCTACATCTATAAGTGTCAAATGTTTATTTTTCGGTGCTATTTGGCGTCAATTATCATTCATTTCCAATCGATCTGCTTAAATGAATTGCATAATGTTGAAGGCGCCTGAAGTCAATTCGTTTGAAGAAATTGTAAATAGGCGCCCCACTTTCCAATCACCATTCACGTTTATAATCTTCACTGGATGAAAATGTGATGTCAGTTTTTTTCATATGATTTATTCCATCTTCATCTATTTTAATCAGATGTCCAACATTCTAATAGTCGAGTGTTTGATAACAGTTCCTATATGAAACTTCTTTTTTGCTTTTTGATGCTTTCTTCATGCGAAGTCGTGGTCTTGTACTCGCAGCAAACAATACATATTGATTGAGCTTCTCCCTTGTAGGCCTTGTAATTATCTGGGAAACTGTCGCGATTGTGAATCAAAACGTTTAGTACCAGATTTTTCCACTCTATCCCCCAAGAATGTTCTGAGAACATGAGAACATTCCTTACGCGGAAAGAGAACGTAAGTCACGATGTTACAAACGCTATAGAAAAATTTCGGTATAGGCTTAGATTAGCTACCAGTGAACTAAGGATCTAAACTATATTCACTTTCCATTTTACTCACTGATATTACAACAGGTTATGAGCCCAAGCTCACACGCAATTTAATTTCAGCATCAGTTTATAAATACCGCACTGGAATAATGAGCGATCGAAACGTGATGCTCAATGAAGACAATTATTTTGTTTGGGAATTTAATACTCGTCTTAAGCTGATGAAGAAAGGTCTGTTGGACCACATTGATGCAATCAAAACCCCCATTGTCGATAACCAGGTCCCTGAATTATGGAGAGTCAATGACTTAAAAGCATTCGCCATCATATTGATGTCGATTGGCATAAATCTTCAATCCTCGATCAGAAATCCTCGTACAGCCTCTGAAGTATGTAACATATTACAAAGTTTTCATCTGAGAAGAAATATTCATAATCGTGTTCAAAAGAAAAAAGAATTACTCCAGTTCAAGCTTGTCAAAAATGGCGATATAATGCACCAGTTTCAAAACTTTGACAATTTATGCCTATCAATGGAGGCATTGGATGATGGTATACGTGAGGATGAAAAGTTGGCCATACTGCTTAGAAGTTTATTAGATGAATATGATCAGATAAGCAAGATCATTGGAAATATTCAAGAGATCGATGTTTTACAAGCTAAAGAAATGCTCCGGAGAGAGTTTGAAGGCCTATAAAGGAGGGAGGCATATGAAGTGGCATTGCGCGCTACAAAATACAAGAATAAGACTCCCCATAAAGAATGGAAAGGAGTTAAGACATTCCACAAAAATGTGGATATCAAATGGTTTCATTGTAACAAAGTCGGACACAGGGAGAAAGATTGCTGGAAATCGAACAATCCAAATAAAGAAAAGAGCGAACACACTTTTTCTTCCTATGAAGATAATCAATGTAGATGGATACTGGATAGTGGCGCATCTAGCCACATGTCATTCAATAAAAAAGATTTTAGCCAGCTTCGATCCATGAAGAACCATGTTAGCATATCGATTGCAAATAAAGAGAAGTGAGAAGCAATTAGTATCGGAAATATACATTTGGCTCTTCCGAATGGAGAAAATATACCAGTGGAAGATGTTTTGTATGTTCCAAAATTCGATAAACGGCTTTTATCTGTATCCGCGATGAACAGGAAAGGTATACAAGTAACTTTTGGAAAGTCAAATTGTGAAATCAGCAGCGAAACTTCAAAGATTATCAGTATTGAGCGCAATGAAAAATGATTTCTCTTGCATGGAACCATACACGAAAACACTCTTATCAGTACAGAGCAACTCACTCAAGAAGCAAGTGAAGAAATATCGCACGCAAGATTAGGACACATATCCAAACAAAGGATGGACAATGCTAGAAAGTGCGTGACAGGATACAATATTGAGGCGAAACAAAGCAGTCTGGACGAAGACAATGTTTTATGCGAAGCATGTATGGATGGAAAATCTTTCGTAAACCCGTTTCCCCACACCACATATGGAAAATCAAGGCAAAAGCGACTCTAGAATTAGTTCATAGTGATGTCATGGGTCCAATGACGACGAAGTCATATGGTGGTTCAAGGTTTATGGTATCATTTATCCAGGATTATTCAAGATATGTCAAAGTTTTTTTTTGAAGTCCAAAACTGAACTGGTGGACTCATTCATCAACTACAAAGCTCTTATGGAGAATCAGATCGGAACTACAATCAAGAGCATCACAACCGATAATGGAATAGAATATATCAACAAAACATTTGGAGAAATATGTCGCAAAAACGGTATCCGATATTAAACGACCGTTCCTTTCTCTCCACAGCAAACTTGATTGGCTGAGCGGATGACCAGAACATTGACGGAAAGGGCACGTTCAATGATTTTACACATGAATTTGAATGAAAGCTGGCGGGCGAAAGCGATGAATACAGCTACCTATATTATAAATCGCCTCCCATGTACTGCAAACGAAAAAACAACACCTCAAGAAAATATGTATCGTAAAAAAATCGGACATTTCACGTTTTATTGTGTTTGGCTCACGAGGGTTTGCGCATGTCGACAAATCGAAAAGGCCAAATTCGAAAAGAAAGTAGTTCCGTGTATTTTTCTTGGCTATTCCGAAGACGCAAAAGGATATCACGTCTGGAATCAAAAACCAAAACGAATTGAACGTGCACGTTCGGCAAAATTTGAAGAAAGACCCCGCTCCAAAGTGTTTGAAATATCCTACTCAGATCGAGCTGCAATTGATCAAGTTTACGAAGATTCCAATTATGATGAAATAACACTTGAGGAACAAAATGATGATACTGATGTACCAATGGAAAACATTCAAGAAAATATTAATCAAGAATGCCACGATACAGGAATGGAAGAAGCCGAGGAGGAAAGAAGCATTGTACCTGAGGGGAGACAAGATGGTTCAAACAGCTCACCAATTTTTTCCCCGTATAGGTCCAATGCTGCACTACTACCTGGTGCGAACGATCAAGAAATAGTGCCTTACGAGCAAGCAACGGCACTAGTACCATCAAACGATCGTCCATGCAAAAGATACAGGACTGAATATGAGCAAGCAAATGCAGCATTAGAGGCACCTGCAACATATGACGAAGCACTCCATTCTTCAGAAGCAGAATACTGGAAAAGGGCAATTGAAGACGAGCTATCAGCATTCAAGAACAAGAAGGTTTGGACTTGTGTTGATCGAATTGCGATGAAGAAGGTTATTGGTACAAAGTGAGTTTTTACAATCAAAAGAAACGAAAACGGTGAGATTGAGAGATACAACGCTCGAATACTTGCGCTTGGATATAGACAGACAAATGGTGTTGATTACTTGGAAACGTACTCACGAGTGGCCAATATGAACTTTATTCAAGTATTTCTAGCTGATTGCTGTCACATTGGAGCGTACATTCATCAATCCGATGTGAACACCGCATTTTTGAATGGGAATTTAAAAGAAGTGTATGTGTATCCTACTAAAGGAGTCAAAATTGTTGGGAATGAAGTTCTCAGATTGAATCGAAGTCTTTATGAATTGAAACAAGCTGCACCAACTTACTACAAAACCATCTCGGACTTCTTTATCAAAATGAACTTTACTCGGTGAAAAACAGACCCATGTATCTTCGTTCGACGACAAAGTAAACCATTCTTGCTGGTTACACTATACGTCGATGATCCACTCATTGGATCACAATGCGAGGAAGCCATTGGAGAATTCGTTGATAACTTATCCAAACATTTCAAGCTTTGAAAACTTGGCAATGTTCCATTCGCAGTTGGTATTATAGTGAATTACAATCGCGCAGAAAGAACTATGAGTATCAGTCAGCAAGCAAGCATCTCCAGAATGATTGAAAAATACAATCAAGTCAAAGCTAAAGAAGTTTATAATACTTGTTCTCCAGGGCAATTCCTTGCAAAAATCGAAAACAAAGATTCAAGAATGGTCAATAGACCTTATAGATCCTTAGTGGGATCACTTTTGTATATCCCTAATGGAACAAGACCTAACGTTGCATTTGCGGTAAGTCAACTCAGTTGCCATCTCGGAAATCCTAGCGAGGAACATTAGGCCTCAGCAATAAGAGTTCTTCGGTACTTAAAGTCGACAATCTCGAAAGGAATATGTTTCGGAACAAACAAGGGTCACTTTCAGCTTACTTCATTCTGCGATGCGGATTGTGCCGGTATCAAATTGAAGAGTAAATATATTTGTAGGTCCTTAGTTCTCAAAAAGATAATCTAAGCCTATACCAAATTCTCTATATCGCTACTCCATACTATTAGTAAGCTATTTCTTATCTCACCTTTCCGCGCTATTAATGTTCTGATCTTATCCGATTGCAGGCTTTCTTCAACATATAGGCTCAAATTAGCTAGAAGCGAAATAATGACCTATGAATATGTGAGGTAAGTAAAATGAGACCTACTGAGGCCATACTTCCAACTACTACGGCCACAAATCAGGAAGAAGAACAAGTTGTTCACTGCAAATGTTCCGTGGAGATGTGAATTGAATTCTTCACGCAAGTTCATAAAAAGCAAGAATATGAAGGATAAGGGCAGCGTTCTTGCTGACTGTCCTTTTAGAGAGATCGGGCGACAACATAAGTATCTCTCATCGACAATCATCATTTCAAGTACACTCTATCCGTCTAACTCTTCTTCCGCAGTTTTCCCGGGACCGTGACTTGCACAAAAACTAATAATGGATGATCTATTATCTTAGTGGACAATATAGAAAGCTTTTGTTGGGGCCGTTGGTCTTTGGACAATGATCTTAGCGGCTGGCATAAATAATAGACCACAAGATTTAAATAAAAAAAGTACCAGAGATATTCACTATGCGTATGACATTCATAGGTTTCGGATCTAACAAAATAATGTAGACGTAGTTCTTCTTACTACAGCAATATCGTAGAACGAAGAAACGAACACACTTGTCGAATCATCTGCATTTCAAGCATTTAATTGTATTTATAGCGAGGAAATCTCTGTCTTGGCCCAGTCCTATATTTTATGAAAACCTCCAATCAATATGCACCATGAAGTAGAGATAACCAGGCATACAAGCATGCGTCGCTATCGGACAGGTCTTGCGATTGTGGTCAAAATGGCTGCACATTCCACATCTTCTAGTTTGTCGCTTTTCAATTTTTATTTAGCTTCTCTGGGATCCGAGATTCTTTAGGCGATACCACTTTTTTGTAAAAGATATAGCATTGCACATACCTCTTGTAGAGACACAGAGCTCTCCCATTGAGACCCATTGCCAAAAATACATACCCTCTTTATTCCGATAGCTATGTAGTTTATCCCATTAAATGCTCATAATTTTAAAGAAAGCCGCTAAAACCACAGTCCATAAGTTCTGTACCAGCTTTAATTAGTTGTAGTTGACATCAATTACAAGAGACAACGGGTTTTCGCCTATCTATTTCCTCCATTGCTCATCACCCAAAATACCACAGGCACCATTCTCATTAGTAACCACCAAATTTGGGTCCAAATAGTATACATTTTGGCAAGGAATGCAAAGCGCTCCAATATAAAATTATAGAGGTAGCTAAACTACGAGCTGGCAAAATGGTACGCGGTCCGATGTGTAACTTGTGCATGTCGGTCACGAGCTCAAAGATATCTTCGCCAAGTATGCCGGTGTGAAGCCAGCAGTTTGCAACTGTGGCTTGCGTCACCGCGCCCCGAGCCTACTGAGCCCATCGCATCGCCACCAGAATGTTCACATTGAAGGACTGCTCACCATTAATCTTGACGTTCTCCTTTCCCATTTCATCCACTTGCTCCAGCACCTCGTCAAGCTTGTCCAGCATGTGCGCATTTCTGATCTTGTTCATCTGGCTTTTGAATAACTGGATACCTGCATCCTGTGGCTGTAAGTGTGCACTAGTATTGGGAGGTCAATTGTTCACTCAATCAGTCCGGTGACGCGTTGTCGAGAAGGAGGAGCACATGCGATCCATACCTGCATCTTCTCGTTAAAGTGTGCCAGCAACACCGGAAAAGCGCAGTCGTCATCCACCCTTTCGCAGCATTGGCGTAGTCGAAACCGATTTTGCTCGCCGATTGCGAGTTGAAGCACCGAAGTTGCCTCGTTTTCCCGATAAAGAAAAGTGGCATCTTACAGGAGCCGTCCGCGTTCGTGGGTGATCGCCACCGTGAGTCTCTTCTTGATCTTCTTCGACCTGAGATGCTCGCTTTTTTCATGGAGGTTGGAGGCGCCAAGCAGTAAAAATAATCCGATTCATCCCTGTTGAAAATTTCGCGAGGGCTGTATTTGCTGGTGATTATTTTTAAAGGCACACAACCTTCATCGACATCAGCAGCACGCGCATGCGTAGCCTCTCCTTGTACACGCCGTGGTTTCATCCCATGTCGCTCTTGTAGTTTTTGGAGCCACCCATCCGAGAACACCATGCCCTCGAGCTTCGCGTTAGGAACGTAGGCAGCGTCGCGTACGAGAGTGCTGCGAATCTTTTCCGCCTTCGCGCGCATCGTCGCCCATGTGAGCACCGGCATCTGCAGCAGCTCGCAGTTGCTCCAGAGCAGGAGAGCGTTCTCGAGGGACGGACAGCACACGTATTGATTTGTTTTGGGCCCAGGGTTGGCGCGCACAGCGTCCTTAGTGACAGGCTTCTTAAACAGCACCAGCAGCGTTGCGTGCGAAGGCTTCTTTGGAAGCTTGAACGCCGAGCCAGCCCATCTACTTAATGCGCGCAGCGACAGTTTGGGGTACTCGCTGTGGCACTTGCGTAGCACCAGCTTCTGCTCCGCTGTCAGCCGTACCCCGGGTGGAGGCAGTCAGTATCCGTGTTGCTCTCGTTGTGTCGTGTTTGTTCATGTGTTGGCTTGTGGGTGAGCGGATGCGCCAAAAAGGACTTCAAAAAACGCGCCTAATGTGACAGCTATCGATTTCGGAAGGGTATGTTTTATTATTGGTGGTTACTAATGAGAATGGTGCCTGTATTCATAAAAGACAGTGAGATGAGGTTTACTGTGAGGTTAGACACTAGGTTCTAGGGGCGCTCGGCATTCACCCCTCGTTGTACGTTACTGAACTTTAGGTGGTCCACAACATAAATTCAGAAAAGGAGTTATTCACTCAAACTTCGCCATTTTATGTATCATAGATTTATAGAGGTATTTTTGGGTAGTGTACTTGGCTGTCCACTACAACTAATTAAAGCCGGTATAGTCCTCTAAGATCACAGATTGGCCATGACTAGTTCTTTTTGAGTCTTGGCTTAGGGTGAAAACTGAGGTAAGGGTTAGATTGATAGTCTAATTGAAATGATCATTGTTGCTGAGAGATATACTCAACTTGTCTCCGATTTCTCTGAAAGGACAATCCACAAGAACGCTGCCTTTACTCTTCCGCAATCTTGTTTCTTTTGAAATTCCGTGAAGGTTTCAATCTACGCCTTCATTTGTGGTGAACAACTTGTCGTCCATCTCGTAGCTTGCACGGAGATCTAGTTGTTTGCATAGCCCTTCATAGTGGCTTCAGTATTTATATTTTCATCAACGTTCATTCCAGCAGCATGCTATTTGTAACTGTTCAGGGAAAGGGTTATATTTGATCTTACACTAATAATTATATTAGTGACCCTATGTATAGTACGTTTAGACTGTGACCGTAGTGATTTTGGACTGTGGCCGTAGTAGTTTGGACTGTGGTTTTAGCAACTTCCTCTTTTAAATATCCCACGCATTTGTCCTTTTTCATCAAAGGAGCAGGATGAATACGCGTGTGCGCATGAAAAACATGCTCAAAAAAACAAGCACGCGCGTATTGTGAATCGCATTCAGATCTCATGCAGCATGATATGGCTTCATGGGCGAAAGTCATCTTTGAGCTAGCAGTTATGCCGTGCAGGAAGATGATCTATCGGGTACTTAATGCCCCACTGAATGTGACCGGGGAATCCAGAGAGCAAAACAAAAAATACCGTCTCCTCTTCAGAATTTGAAGAGTTTTTGTTGCAATGGATTCGTCATTGTGAATATTACAAGCTTTCTATCATCGCTGGTGCAACGATTCAGGCGAAGGCGGACAACATTCGATGCGATCTGGTCAGAACCGGCAAGTCTCAAGATACAGTCAGGCTATAGGCGCTGTTGTTCTTCCATGGATGGTTATTCGAGAACAAGAAGCGTCACTGTTTGACCTCGAAGCGCTTGCATGAAGAGGCGGCATCTATGAATTTATATGCAGTGGGGAGTAAAAGGATCACACAAAAAGAGATTAAACTTGGTTATGAGAAGCGAGACGTGCTCAATATGGATGAGACATCGCTCGTATATTGTTCCATGCCAGACAAGTCTATCACGAAAGATCGAATCGCAGGAAGAAAGCATCAGAAAAAGAGGCTATCGGTCGCTTTATGTTGCAATGCAGACGGAAATACAAAGCTGCCGCTTCTCTTTGTTGGTTCTGTGAAAATTCCGCGCTGCATTCAAGGAAACACGGCTGATCAGCTTGGATAGCAATACGCTCTTTCTGCGCTGGTTGTCGCAGCTGAACGAGCAGATGCGTGTTGCTGGTCGCCACATCCTTCTTCTCATCGACAACGTCTCATCGCACCAGATGGACGCGTCGCTATCGAACGTGAAGCTTCAGATGCTTCCATCAAATACGACTGCCTTTCTACAGCCTCAAGACGCGAGAATAATCAGCTCGTTCAAAGGCCAGATTGCTAAGATTCAGCATTTTCATATTGTTGACCGCTTTGACTATCTTCTCGAGCGATTGCCAGCTATCCCTGAGAGGTACAAAGATAAGGAAATTGGCTCTCTTTTTAATGTCGATGTTCTTTCCGCTATGCAGTGGGCTAAGTCAGCATGGCTCTCTGCCACGCGCACGACGATAGCGCACTGTTGGAGGCACACACAGATATTGAATGATGTATGTATGAGCTTGTCGAGAGTTTTCATAAGCTCCAAACTAGCGCACGGAGGCAGAGTTCACTCGGTATTTCAATTGTTTCATATTTAAAAACAAGAACAGAACTATACCTTTATATTTTTATATTCTTGTACCCTCGTGATATATTTTACTTCGAAAAATATATACAGAAATGAACTAGTGCTAAAATACAGACGTCTCCCCCTTAGGGACGTCTGTATTTTAGCACAAGCGACAACCTTTTCTCTTCCAATTTCTCTGCAAAGGCGGCTGCAAATTTTGATGATTTCCAGGAGCCGTGGAAGTACGTGACCATGCTGGGCAATGTTGCGGAACGCATCAGTGCTAGTTGTGCATGAACGCAAAACGAGCCAATAGTTTCGAAGTAACTGCTCATTGTACAGACAGCCCCTTCAGATTAAGACATCACTACTATCACATACCCCTTCAAAAACGAGAATTATGTGTAGTGCAGACAACACCCCCACCCAATACCGGAATGCGAAAAATATAACCAACCTCTCAGCCTAGATATTACGTTTTAGAGTGAGTGAAATGATAGGGGTATAAACTAACAGAGGTTTTCGATCTTTTCAATTTGGAAGATAGTGTTATAATGTAAACCATGCTGAACATTAGTTTTCAAAATCTTTTTTATTTTTATGAGCGTTTGTATTCAACACTAAACAAGCAGTTGCAGCATGAATAATGATCAAACACAAAGCTTGGCGACTCCTTCGATGAGCGCGTACAGCTCTTCATCCAAGAATCCCGTATGAGACCAGCAGTTGAAGATTATTATGCATATTACCGATGCCCACGCTTCTTGTGTCCATCGTAACAAGGACATCGATATTTCCGGTGGCCTCAAGCTCTCGCTCCAGAGTTTCTTGTCCATCTTCTTCGAAACGACTGAAAATTTTCATCCAATCGGTCCGCATAGTACAGCGCCTCCTTATTACGGATCATGCCCAGGAAGTTGTGAATGATACCGGCGTCAAGTGGTTGCAGATGCGCTGCGGTGTTGGGAGGGAACCTTTGGATCTAGGCGTTTGTGAGCGTCTCGGGAGCATGATGGGAGGAGGCGTTGTCTAGCAGCAAAAGAATCTTTCTGTACTCTGACCGCATTTGGGCATCGAGTCGGCTCACCCACCCTTGAAGTAGCCTTGTGTTCATCCATCCCTTAGGGCTATTGCCGTATTCCAGCTCCAAATCCTCGGCAAGCTTCGACTCAAAGCACCTGGGCTGTCGCACTGTCCAACGTATAAGAGAGAAGGCTTGAGGGAGCCTTCACCACTGCACGCAACGTAGACGGCAACTGCCAATACCAGTTTCCGACCAGAGGTCTGATTCCTAATGATCGCGGACGTTGGGGAGGCGCAGTAGAAATACGCGGTTTCATCCATATTTAGGATGTTACACCCCTCGTCGCCCCTTGTCACCTCCTTCAGCACGACCCCTTCGGTGCTGACTGCTGTGTCGCTGACAGTGCTGGCTTCCCCGTGTGTTCTCTTCGACGATAAACAATTCCTTTTCTGAAACTTGACGAGCCAACCCGAAGAGAATTTCATATTTTTGATCCCTTCAGCCATTGATGGCGAAGCGTTCAGCAGCAGTTCAGCTATAATCTTGTGAGCCTTCGCGCAAATAGTGTCACCGTTTACTAAAGGCAGCTTCAGACGGTCACATTGAGCGATCCAACGGACGAGCTCATTCTCAAGTTGAGGGAAGCGAACGGGTTGGTTGGTCTTCCGCGAGGTGTTCAGGGTGACCTTGCTGTCATTTCTTTTCTGCACATTCCGAAGTGTGGAGATGGGGAGACGACGAGGAGCTTTAAGTGTTCTTGAGCCCACGCGCGCACCATGCGCTACGATTGCTCAGGGTGAGCAGCCCGTTGCTCGCGGAGCTCCATCTTCTGTTCCTGGTTCAAGCGAATGCGAGTCTTCATCGTCGACATGCGCTAGATGCCCGTGGCCACTTTACTGTTCTTGCTGCTATGCTTTCTTTGGAAGCAATGGCGCCCGCCAAATTTTTAGCGGGACAAAAATGCGTGATATTTAATATATATTAAAACGGAAAGGCTATATTTTTAGGCAGGTTTTCGGTAATGTGGAGCTGTCTGTATTCAGATTGGACAAATATCACATCGGAAGTGGAGATAGTAAAAGTGGGGGTCGTAATAACAATTCCCTATACAGTCACCATTCTCATTAGTAAACACCACATAAATATAATATCCTCACATAATCGATTCTTTTTACGTTAAGTCAAAAAGTACCAGTTATAGTATTGGAAGCTAGTGAGAGCCTCTCACCAAACAAATACACGAATGCCAGCAAAGACATCGCGCATTCGACTCTCAGCTGAGCAGAAGCTAGCGCTGTATAGTTATCCTATTCAGCACACAGATGTCTCACTGCATGCGCTCGCCACATGGGCAGATTCAACATTCAAACTGAAGAAACCTCCCTCGCCAGCGGCTGTGCTGCTTCTGCTAAAGGATCCAGTCACAGAAAATGACGCCCACTCCAATCCAAACCGAAAAACCACTTACCCTGTACACTGTCCACTGCTTGAAAAGACTCTCGTACGATGGATCGAGCGCTTCGAGAAGCTCAAAATGCCATTGTGACGTGGGACAATCCGTGCGAAGTCAGAGAAAATTAGGCGCGTTCTCGTTTAAGACGCCGAACACGCTTCGAACAGCAAGCTATTAAATATGGTATTTTCGGATGGGTATATTCAGAAGCTACAAGAACGCCATAATCTGAAACCACGTCGCATACATGGAGAAGCAGCATCATCGTGCGCCATAGACATTGAAAAAGGGTGGGCAGTACAGCAAAATATCACAAGAGAGTACAGACATTGTGACATCTTGAACATGGACGAGTCTGCCTACTTTTACTGCACTGCATCTTCGACTTCTGTGTCGCATTCAAGCGTTGCAGGACGAAAGACGACTAAAGAGAGGCTCACGATAGCAACCACAACTAACGCAGATGGCTCTTTCCAGGTACCGTTACTTTTTGTGGGCACGAAGAAAAAGCCACGGTATTTTGGCAACCACACGGTTGCCGAACTTGGAATAAAGTACACAAATGCAGCCAAAAAATGGATGACAACTAGAATCTTTCGTACTTGTCTTGGGTACTTCAACGATATGATGCGCAGCCAGGACCGTCATGTACTTCTTCTTCTTGATAACCCTTCGCCCCACCGCGTGACGGAGCACTATTCACATGTCAAGTTGCACTTCCTTCCCCCAAACACAACGGCCCATTTGCAGCCACAAGATGCCGGCATTATCAAATCGTTCAAGAGCCAGCTGTGTTAAATCAGAGACAGTTATGTGGTGGACAAACTCGACGCAATGATGGAGCAAGTAGATGGGGTTGGGGTGGAAGACATTGACAAGAGAGCCGAGCAACTCTACAACGTAAGCATCTTAGTGGCCATGCGTTGGGCCCAGCAAGCGTGAGACAAGGTGAAGAAAGCCACTGTTGTCAATTGTTGGAGTCACACTGGAATTCTGGCGGCAGACATTTATGAGCTTGTTTCTAAAATAAATGATCTTAGCATTGCTTGAAAGCCAGCTAATTAACACGATACCTCTCTCTTTTTATCCTTTTGTACTTATGTTTACCTTCGAAACATTATACATTTTGGCTTTGCTTTTGCTGTTTACTACTGAGAATGGTGACTGTATTATGCTTACCGCAAAAGTATGCGCTAAGGGCATCTAACAAACGGGAGCATGTAAAGGGAGCAGCGTCCAATGCTACGTGACGGTGCCGCTCGTGGCCATTGCGATTTACAACGGAATATACGATGGAGTGATTAGACCAGACAGATCATACCGTAGTAACACTTGGTGACTCGAAGTTGTGCGAATAATGTGATAAACCGCGCTTTCACGATTTGGTCAATCTTTAAGTCGTCAAGTTTGATCCTCACCACTTTCGTTTTGGACGGTCACAGCATGATCAAATAGGTAATGCAATCTTTCCCACGTGAGTTTATACTTTTGACTTACGCAAAATATCTGATATCGTACTCGATAACCGCACTTCATCATTTAGTCCAATTTACGGCTCATTATCGCAATGCAAGACTTAAATTGAGCTCCAAAATGAATGGGATGTTGACATCTTTGATCGGTATATTGAACATACAATCTCGCCAGATAAATAAAAATCTGCATGGACGTGACCACGGCCGCAATGCCATGCAATGTGAGATTTGATGGTGGCGTTGATATAAAATCGCTTGTTTGTCACGAAAAGCATCATGAAGTGTGATCGACGATCTTCGATTCAGTATTCTACTCTTGCAGGACCTGAAAATAGCTTCTTGGTATCAGTCCATATAGATGGACATCCTGGATTTTACCATCTTCTTGACTGTAGAAAAAAATTCCCTTTTTCCCGATGCAATACAGTCTTTAGCATCATCTTTTATACCGCCTCACTTCATATTCAAATATGATCGTAACGACGCATTGAGCGGTAGTCCATGATTTCGAGCTGCTACAACCGAAGCCCCACTACCGGCAGGTTGTCGTGCTACTCCAGCGCTTTTGCCACCTGACCGTGTGTAGACGGCTTTTCGAGCTAAATTTTGCGTCATCAAGGAAACGGGTGCGTTTCCCACAATCTTGGTGGTATCTCTAGATGCAAGACAGAAGTTGTGCAGATGGAAAAGCACTTCATCGTTTGCAAGCAGCTGTTCTATGACTCGAACGCGGTCAGATACTGAAAAATCCTGAACTTCAGGAAAATCGACTGCTTCACTGTCATCCTTGAAAACATTGATCTTCTTTTTCGTTTCAGCTATCAAAGATGCGGTATCGCCTTTTTCTGCTCCTTCTTTGACGCAGAGAAGGCATTGCAGATAGAATTTCCGAAGGTTGCGAAGAGATGGTTCTGGCTTTTCAAGAACAGCTCCCTTTGATAAAAAATCATTATTTTCAATCGTCTGTTGTTCTGGACTCCCATTTCTTGATTGATGGTTGCTAGCTTTATCATCACTCTGTTCGTTCAGTCTAAGCAGCGCAACCCCTCGACTCACTTTTTTTGCATGACACAGCTCTGTGACTCCATGAATCTTTCCTGCTTCTGCCTTAAGTGTGATATGAGTATCAGAGCGCTGAATATTGGTCCCTTTTCTTGATTTTGCTCCCTTATCACATTTTCGTGGAGCAAAACAAGTACAATGATGTGACCCCGACCTTAACGGAGTAATATTCTGACTATCAACGTAATCAGCTGACGCGGTTCGGGAGTCCAATGCTTCGTTGAGAAGCTTGTTCTGCTTTTTGTACTTTTTCAACTGTTTTGCGATCCAGTCCCTATCTTTTTCCGTGGTCGCAAGGTTATCTTTCACATGCTGTAGATCGCGAGATATTGATGATGTTATCTCATCCAGCCGAAGAGCTTCTTTACGAAAATAGTCGCGTTCTTCCTCTAGCTTCTTTTCTTTTTCAGTCTTGCTTTCATCGGTTCCGGTGCGTTGTAGCTGATTGCGGAGTTCATGAAGCTCTTTTTGAACGTTAAACATGTGCGCGCGATATGCCGCAAGAAAATCGCGTTCTTGTTTCCCAAGTAAGGCCCCAATCTTATCGGAAAGGGTACCAATTACTTGATGAAGTTCTACATGTTTTTCTCGAACGCTCTTCATGCTTTCAGTATTTGGCATCAGAAGTTGAAGGCTAAATTTAGGCAGTGCACTTACCCCGAGGAAGCTTCCAGTGTTTCATCGCAGTCAACACCATTTGTGAGGGATCTTGGTGATGTCTCTTGATGTAACTTGTTGCGCGGGGCCGTAATAAAAGTGTCTTCCATAGAATGATTAGATGTCTTCATTCATTGTCGAACAAAAAAGAGTGAAGCACCAATCAGTCGGGGTTTATTTATACTCGCGTTTTAAGCTTCTAAATTTAGTGAAGCCGATTTCTAATCCGCCGAGCTCAATGATGACGACGATAATGGTGCAACATTGTAACAGCGTGTGATGTCGCGAATTAGTAGTCCTCATTTCAGTATTGATGGATCCCTGAATGGGAATGATAGAAGAATAGACATATTTCACTAGATTGATGCGCATATTACATAAGAAGTCACTAATGATTTCAAGCACAGGCGTGAATTTCTATACCACAAAACGCAAGAGATTTCACGAATTTGTTACAGTATTTATAGAGCAGGGCACGAAATCATTCTTCGATATACTTCGATTGAATTGCTAATGTGGTGGTGTAATTCATGGTATAACACTTGTCTTTTCCACTGAGATACAGGCTATTTCTTTTAGCTAGGTAGTGATTACTTTTCGGTCTAAATGCAGATATTGGAATGGTGCCATTCATAATCACTTTACCTTTACTGGGGTATGAAGCGCTCTCGCAATGCCTGCACTACAAGCAGAAATTGCGCTGACCAGTTTCAAAACGCTCAAAGTCATTGTACGGGTCTATATCGACGCTTAGGACGAGATGATTACGAGTCAAAGAAAAAGAGAGTTTTCGACATAACAGATTCACGAATTTGTCATACGCTGCCGTCATTTTATAATCTTCCGATTCATTCACGAAATTTTGCTGACGGCAATGGAACACATCGTAATTCGGCTGCTGGAAATCCGTTCTTAGAGACTAGTTTTGTGACTCGAGAGCCTTTAGACCGCCGCGTTTTGGTCGCGCCATTCCCCGTACGCTCGACTGTGTTGCCCAATTCCGCCTCATATCTGATGAATATTCGACCGGTCCACCCGTATTCCCGGGGACAAGTACTGGCTATGCCTAAGGATGATGAAGTACGACCGCTTGCGGAATCGGTATTATTTTGACAATCAGGATGCTGCAGCCATGCACAAAGTAGTGCGGTCACGTAGGGTATAGGGTAGAGGGTAGAGAGGTAGCATGCATTTTGTTAACCCAACAAACAATTCGTGTTTATTGCTTCATGTGTTCAGGCATAAGCCCCTTCCAGCATCACATCGTCGATTTTCAGTATCATTCGCACCACCTGTGTTGCCAATTGGTACTGCTGCTGCTTCATGAGCAAGGTTTCAAATACACCTTGTGCTTTCATATCTGGAACGAAACGATGTTAGTAGCGTAAAACTCGTTTGACATTCGGACAATTACCTGTCGTTCCTGTGTTGTTACAGTCGACACCGAGCCGAGGATTTTCTTCACTAATTTGCTGTGCACGAACCGCTGACAGAGAATCGATAGGGTTGTGCCCGCTGTTCTCGGCCAATGCCATTGGAATGTCCTCTAAAGCATCCGCGAAAGCTCGAATTGCGTACTGCCATGGATAAGTCAGAGATGATCTTGGACTAGATAGATTGCATTCAAGCAAACCTGTGTCGTTCCGGCAATCGTATCGGCATGCTTGCGAACCGTTACGCCACAGGCAACTTCGGCAGATCCCCCGCCATAAACAATTCGATTGTTCTTGATCAAATTTCTTGTGACACACATTGCGTCATGTAAAGAACGCTTGGCTTCTTCCACGATCATTTTATTCCCTCCACGGACCAAGATGGTGATCGCATCAGATTTCGCACAACCTTCTATGACAAGCATACGCTCTTTGGTTGTCCCGAAAGCTACTTCGCGAACGGAAGAAGCGGTCCCAAGCTTTTCAGAAGTCAGTTCTGAAAAGCGGGGGACAATTCGACCACCGGTCGCAATCGCAATTAACTCCAATTCAACACCGCCGACCCAGCGAACAGCCGGAAGCTCATTTTGCAGGAGCAAGTGATTGGCTTCATCATCAAATCCCCACTGACAGATGACAAGATTGGCACCACTATCCTTGACTTGTTTTATCATCGTCGAAAAATATTCCTGTTCTTGAGCATACAATTTCTCATATGCTTCCACACTTGCAATATCGAGTTTGTGCTTGGTCTTAATTCCATGTTTTAGTCTCCTGATTTTGAGTATATGAAATGTCAAGTACTCTTACCTTTGGTTTTGGAGGTTCGAAAGGACAAGTGAGGATGCACATTTTGGCATCACGAACTTCTTTTGGCATTTGAGGATGCGAGAAATCTTTGTCAATGACAATTCCGTTAATGAGGGTAGTCTCTTCCAAGCTACCTCCAGGTTTTCCTTCCATTTTTATCAAGTCGAAATTCACATCACGTGTCTCGAAATTGGCCACCTTCAAAACTGCATCAACTGCAATCTTGGCCATTTTTCGCTTGTGCTTGTTGATAATCTTGGAAGAAAGAGTTGTCATGGCTGTTTCAATGAGAGGTTCATGATTTTCTTTGGTAAATTGGATAACATCGCTGATTTCTTCAAGGCGTTTGCAAGCCATCTCGCAAGCTTCTTCAAACCCATCTGCTATTCTCATGGGATGGATTCCATATCCCAAAAGCTTTTCAGCTTGTTCCAGAAGAGAACCTGCTAAAACAACGACACCAGTCGTTCCATCTCCAATTTCATTATCTTGTGACTGTGATAATTCGACCAGAAGATGGGCAACACGATGTTCAACGTGCATTTGTTCCAAGATAGTAGCACCATCGTTTGAGATCGTAAGATCGCCATCCTGACTCACCAGCATCTTGTCCATTCCTACAAATTAGCATTTCAGTGATAAGCTGTAAAGATTGGTATTAGACAATGCTGTGGACCTTTTGGTCCAAGTGAGGTTCGTAATATTTTAGATACTGTCCGAGCGGCCAGGATATTGCTCTAGACTCACGTGAGATATAACAAATTGAACGGGATAGAATGCACGCATACCTTTATTGCATCAATCCCTTTTATTCTTTCTTTGCTTTCTTGATCCCGGATAATTATGAAAGGGCGACCATATTCATCAAAAACCACCGACATATTTTCCTTTTCGGGTGAGATGTCAGCCAACACTTTGTATTTGAGGAGAAACCAAAAAAGATTTTAAATCTTTTTACAAATCAGATATCAGAATTACATATATAGCTTAAACTTGAAGCGATCGTTATGGATTTCAAATCTTTGCGGAAAGAAATCATTGAGAGATTAGAGGAAGAGAACAAAAAATATATTCAAGAATACATGTACACTTTCACTATATGTATGTGCATTTCTACTCTTCAAATGAACTACGATTATTTGTGCAGGCAGCTAGTGAGCAATTCGGAGCAAATTGTACATGCATTGCACGAGAAACTGCAAGTTGGTAGCGAGCCATTCGTATGAATCTAGTATCAGATTATCAGCATTATAGAGCAACAATGTGGATGAGAATAGCTTGAAGCAAATTGGCTCATTGCGCGTCGAAAATGAGCAATTGCTGAAGGAACGAGGATCTCTGAAAGCGATGTACTACAAATTCAATCCAGCAATCACAGCGACTTGACAAAAATATGATCCGATTAGGATCCATTCACTGGAGAAAAAGATAGTCGAAAAAGAGAAGGAACTGGACGCAAGCGAAGCTGCATTGAGTATCATACCTTCTCTGATCATCTGAAGTTGCATTAAGCTTTCCATATGCTTATTCTAGAGGAGACGCAGAGAAGTTTGAAGATCATGCAAACAAAAGCTGACCAAGATGCTCAGAGTCTACAGTCGTATCGAAATTCTGTTCATCTTCTCGAAAATGAGGTATCACCGCGATGATGAATATTTATAGATATTCTTAAAATCGCTTTGAAGCTTATTCAGTTCATGGCACCAATCAAGTGATAATACCGACAGAATCGAATATCCCACAATACTGAGTAATAACGGAGATTTCTTATAGCAATTTCATGGTCTTCCGATTTGCTGAGAGGCTTTTTGCAAGCAAAAACGCAACTTCCATGCTTTGAGAGTAGCTCAGACGCGGATCGCAATAGCTGGTATATCGCAGCAGTAGATCGACTTCGTCGATGCCTTCGGGTCCTCCGATACACTCTGTCACGTTTTCGCCTGTCAATTCGAAATGAACACCACCAAGTCTCGACTGGAAACGTGCATGAACCGCCAAAGTTTTCTCCAGCTCGAACAATATGTGCTCAAATGATCTCGTTTTATACCCACTTTCAGTAAGGATCGTATTGCCATGACAAGTATCACAAGCCCAGATAACCTTTAGTCCTGACGACTGAACGGCCTCGATATGCTTTGGAAGAGCCGATTCAACCTACAAGACAACTTACTTAGCATGACTGAAAAGCCAATAATGATTAATCTGAGCATCAACAACTTTATCTTTCCCATATCGAGTTATCAGCGTAATCCTCCCTGGATTCTTCTCTGGATCCCTCCATAGTTTTCGAATTAGTTGCACGAGCTCGCCCTCATCCAGGCTTGGCCCAACCTAAACAGGTCACAAGATCAATTTCACGAAACTAGTTGTACTAGCGAACCTTGATCCGATCGGATTCTGAATCCCTCTAAAGTATTCGACATGAGCATGATCCAACTGCCTTGTACGATCGCCAATCCAGGGAAAATTAGTCCCCACAATATAATATTTCCCATTCATCTGACGTGTCATCGCTTCCTCATAGCCAAGTTCCAAGCCTTTATGCGAAATAAACAGGTCGATTGTTTTCAGTGTGTCAGAGTCGACGCCACAAAGATGTACAAAGTCCAGGCTACTGATAATTTGTTTCACCATATCGTGGTATTCTTCTCGACGAGTCGACGTTTGAAGAAAGTCAAGGTCCCATTTCGCAGCATCGTGAATATCAGCGAGGCCTCCGTCTAGCAATACTCGTCCATAGTTGAGGGTTGCTACGTACTGTCATCAGCACCAAACTCAAATCCGACATTTTCGATCTTAATTACCAGCGCTATGGAAGTAGCCTTGTAGTAAACGTTGTGGATCCGGTGTTCGCTCGGAAATTTCAAATCCATTGATATTTTCACCACGAAAACTTGGTACCTTTTCTATGTTAAATGAAAATCTTGGACATCTCAAGAAGTGAGAATAAACGAAATCAAACCGCGATAAATCACTCCAAAATCATTGGAGCGCGGTTTTGCAAATTGCCCTGCCATTCTTGCAATGCGGACTGTTGGAATGTGTGCACCCCAAAGGAGAACAAGGCTCATTTGTATCATAATTTTCAGTTTTTTTTCAATCAGTTCTGACTGGCAATCCTGAATGCGCTCAGCGTAATCGCCACCTTGAAGCAGAAATCGTTTTCCTTCTGCAACTTCACTCAGCTGCACTCGAAGTTTCTCGATCTCATTCACAGAGACCAGAGCAGGGAGCGTCCGTACTGTTCCAAAAAAAAACCATTGAGGCTGCCCATCGCGGTGAATACTAAGGATTTAACTTACGCTTCTCGTGGACAAGATCCAGTGCTTTGGATTCTGGATAATTTGCCTGCTGTTTGCTTGGGAACTGGCGCCATGAGGAAGGTGTTCATTGTTTTTCGTTCGTCATATCGAGTGTTATTGCACCCGTGGAAAGTAGTATCGATTCTAACAGGCACGAGTAATGGGCGGCGGCGGTCTCCAAATTTTAGGTCATAAAAGATGGCACGTTTGGCGCCGTGATAACATTGAACGCGTGACTAAAGATGAAGAGAAGAAAAACGAAAGTATATTGGAAAAGGAACGTAAAGAGAGACTTTTCGAGCAAGAGCAGCGCTATGAATTGCAGCAACAAAAAGTCGAAAATCAGACGCAAGTGAAGCCTTTTAGCCTCTTTTATAAGGAGGAGCAGTCAATTACGAAGAAGAATGAGGAAATTGTTAGGAAAGGAAATACTCTGGCATCACAAAAGTTTTCTCCATGGTATACACTGCCAAAAGGAGTCGAACCTCCATCAAAGACACGAAAGCGTGGAAGGTAAGGAACATTTCCTTTTAGCTTTTACGTATTAAAAGATATTGGCTTTCGTCTGATAGTGAAATTGATCCACTTCTATCCATGCGACCTCGCAACTATCAGAAACGATACCGAGACGCTGTCAGCGAGCTAAAGGATGTATCAACCACAAGTCTTGGTCTAAACGAGAAGAAAAAGAAATCTAACAACTTTACTTTGGAAAAGCTCCGTCAAGAACGAGAAGAACGAGAAGCGAATGAACGTCAGAGGACGCGCAGGCTTATCGGAAATTGAAAGTATGATTTTATTTATACCGAGCTACTAAGGGAGTGTATGCTGAATCGTACCACTCGGTCGTCGTGTACAAATCTCTCCATCCTCTACGTGATCGCTCAAGTTCGTACTGCGCGATACAAAGCACAGCAACTTCTTTTTCAATATACTTCATGATAAAGCCCGAGGACAGAGTCAGCCAAATGCTATAATGTAAGAAGGATGCGTAAATTAGCGCGAACAAGCAGCCGATAACGAGGTTCAGCATCGAGCCAACCATCCACATTGCAAACTATCATACAACGAAGCCAAGTCAGTGATCATATATGAGTGTAAGCCTATAACATCGCCTACCAGCTTTCCGAAACAGATGTTCTGCTTGGATAAAAAAAGCAGACCTAGTAATGGAGCTCCCATCATCGCCAATGGTTCAAATCCAATGACACCATAGAATGCAATCTAGTCGCGTTTGGTTAGTTGCGTGTGGATATTGGCGTTAGTATTAGAGACTTACGTGAGAACATCCGGAATCATGACTGTCTGGATCATTGACTTGAATGCAAAAATACTGAATGAGAATCCAGAAAGAGAGACCAACATCAGCCAAGAGAACGAGTATGAAAGCACACGGAAGCTGCCACTTGTGCTTCTTGGCCAATCGCGGTGTTGACACGTGTCGGAGTTGATACAAAGGCGATAAAACAGGCTCAATTCGCTGATAAAAGAAATTGTCATAAATTTTGAGAAACCAAGAATCGTTTTCATCAGACGATGCTTCTCGGTTCCCGTGCTCTGGGTGTACCAACAAAGACTCCTCAAGATCATCGTTATGTTCTTCGGCAAATAAAGCTTTCTGACGGATTTGCGACTTTTTAAAGCTCACTTCTGCCGAAAGAATGCCGTGTCCATTCTTTGCAGGCGCTGGGATTTCTGCATGTTTGCTCACCATGACTTGCTTATCACCTTCTCTATCCACCTTTCTTTTCGCACAACAAGAAAGCTTGATCGCAGAGGGATTCGATTGGATCACGGCAGAAATACTGGCATGGTTTGCCATGTTAATTTCTTGGAAGCAAGCTTCATTGGAAGACACATGCCGGAGCTTTTCCATTTCAAATATTCCAAATTCTACCTATTGACAATACGATAGATCAAAAGCCTTTCGTTAGCGGCCGACCTGCCTAGAAACGAACCTGGAAGCCTAGCGTTCGAAATCTCTCCCTCTGAGAATCCATGAACAAAACAATTTCATGCAAGACCATTTCGACCTCTGCCACGTGCCTTTTTGGAGATTGTGACAGTCTTCGAATTTGAGAATTTAGCGTTGCAATGAACTCGATCCAGAAATGATGCTTGAGTAGATGAAAACGTGAGGTCACAGTTCGGACAATGACATCGTTTGTATCAATGTGATACGGTCGATAGAAGGATCCATCACCTGCCACCGCAAAGAATATCAAACTAGGGTGGTGAGGAGTAGCCAGGGGCTGATACGAAGGTGCTGGGTGCGTACTGCTGCTGAAATCATTGACCAGAATGTCTAGATACCCAAGCGAAAAATCAGGACTAAAGCCAAGTTTGACTTGTGCGTTATGAGCCCGGAAACTGACATTTCGACAAAATCCTGCACCGTATTGCGCAAGATACTGCGCCAAGTCCCCCAGCACCATCAATTGACATCGATTTGAATACAACATAGCGGCCGGCGGGCAGAGAATCCTTAATGCAAAGTACAGCCATTGTCTGTAGCTTGAGTCCATGTCGAGAATTCGATTACAATTGTCAGCAAATTGGATGAAAGTTGAATGATAAATGATTTCTTGGAGGCTTTCGGGCAGTAACGCTGAATCCAACTTCCATGGGTGATTGAAGGTATTACTACCCAAAAAGTACACCCTGGCTATATGATGGACCAGGTCTTGATCTGTTAATCGCGGGGTCATTTGGCGCGTCATTTTGCGAAGCGATCGCTGATCCCGAAGCATTTGTGCTTTATATTGTCGATTCTCTTGCATCTGTTTTGAGTTGTGGTAGGAAAAGGACGCGGAGATCGCAGCGAGAAGAGCTCCAAAAGCAAGAACGAACAATGAGAATGTCAAAGGACCGCCCACTTTGTCCAAAAATCGCTCAAAGGGAGTCAGACAATTCGCCCCTATGTGTCCTCTATCACAAGCGTAGCTGCAATTGCCACGCATATTGAAGGTGGCATGGATCGGTTTCTCATGGCATTTCCAGCAAGCGATAGCTCCAGGCATCTTTGTCGTTTCTCCGATTCCGCAAGATTGACATTCGATACTGTGAAAACTTGGTGCAATTGTACCCACAGAACAAAGCTTGCAAGTTGTACTACCTTCTGCGGGCGCATAGGATCCGGGGCTACAGGTCGTGCACATTTTAGCTCCTTGTTGCGCAGCGAAGGTTCCTTTATCGCAGTTTGAGCATTTCAGACATCCAAAGGTCTCCGAAAATGTTCCTAATTGTGCATATGTTGTGAGACTTTTTTAACGCTAGTCAATATCAAATAGATACCTTTCATACATGGCGTACAATCGCGACTACCCCAAATGCTGGAGTACGTGCCTGGGCTGCAAGGTATACATTTGGACATTGTTTGATGGCTGAACGTTCCTGGTGCGCATTTCTGGCAGAGAACACCACCTCGGCCATAACTACAGTTTGCACCAACTGAGATTCCAGCAACTCCATTCTTTCCTCCATTAAGACTCTTTCCTCCATCCAGAGAAACAACGCCCCCATCATTGACAAATTGATCTCCAAATGAGGACGAATTGGTACCGTTGAAATCATAAACAATACGGAGAATGCCTCCACCGCCCCCACCACCTATGCTCAAAGCACTGAGTTTGTTCGACTCAAAATAAGCATACTCGTAGACAGATGTCTTGGACGTAACTATTGCATCTCCACCTCGTGCAGCTAGCTCCCCGCTTCCAGTTAGCTCGTATACAAAGAGTGTTAAGGATCCGCCAGAGCCTCCGCCACCTCCACTTGATCCTGCCCCACCATTTGTGTACAAGCCTGCATGCTTTTCGAACTCTAGGAATCTGGATTTGAGATGGATTAGACCCCCACCGCTGCCTCCAAGAATTTTACTTGTGTCGCTGTCGCTGCTTGCTCCACTTCCGGGCCAAATCGGCCAGGTCAGTGAAACATTTTTGTTCGATTCCACATCCCATTTCTGATATCCACTGTCATAAGCAATTCCAGCTCCGATATTTTGAGGTTGTATAGCGCCCCCCATCCCACCGTGTCCGGCTCCTCCACTAGCGCCTCCGTAAAAGCTGCTGTTTCCTAATCCATAGCCAGATTTGCAACCAAGCGTAGAAGCTGATACAATTCCTTGGACAAGAATCTTGTGCTTACTACACAGTAACAGTGATCCTGCAGATACATTTCCGAGGGTGGCAGTGTTGGAAGCAAGCACTAATAATAAGTAGGGAGACTCTCTTCCATTTTGTTGCTGATACTTGTCGCAGGTGTTCAGGTCACCTTGTGCAATGATTTGTTGACAATTGGGCATGTAGCCACCTGAGAAATGTGGGATGTCGATGTCGTTGGCCTGAATAGATACGTTCAGTTGTGGAGTATCGAAACTCAAGTCGAGAAGAGCACTTCCCGCCGATTTTAGCAAGAACGATATTGCCCCCAATTGCGAAGGTTTTGGTCGAAGGATTATCAGATCACCGCTTTGTATGCTCAGTGTGATCGTGTCGATGGGTTTCTGTGATTGTGAGGTGTATACACTCGATGCTCTGTAAGTTGTTGCGATGACCGTGCCCTCTACTATGACCTTTTTCATTGCAGTAAGCTCCGTTTGACCGCTTAATATCATCACAGAAACGTTGTCAATTTCGATAGCATTTCTTGCATTGATTTGTAAGTTGAGGACATTGACAACTGCACCTTTGATGACGGTAGAAACACAATCGAAGCGAGCCGAAAACAAATATGATGATAATTGCTCACGTTGGCCAATGAATCCCTAGTAGAATCAAAGTAAGATCGACTCAGGGAAATGATACTTTGACGGGAGTTACCTCTATCTGGACATCAGTTGCAACTATGTGAATAGACCGATTCCGATTGAGATGCTGCAATTGTGAATTCTCGCTTAGAATGAAGCTACTTTTGATTCCAGAAATGCTTTCCTGAATAAAAAGTAGTGAGTATTGTGGACGAATGCTTCAGAAGAGTCTGGAGGCTTTTTCAAATGTACATAATTGGTACATACAGCCGCACCGCCAATAATCTGCACACGCAGTAATGAAGCGGGTACAAAATCATCAAGTCGAGCACTGGTTACAAAGATTGGGGTGCAACCATACAACTGCATCGGAGCTCGTTCAGCAAGGCCATAACGATTCCCGGCAATGATCAGAACGCTAATGCTCTCATTCTTTGAGTGTTCCGAATTTGTAACGAGGGAGTAGTTTTGAATGAGTAAGATCGTCCCATCTGCCCCCAATTGGCACCATTGGACCATAGATTCATCGTTCAAAGCGGTAGAAGGGGGAATCGATCCACCTCCGAAAGCTCTAATTTGACTCGTGTCGAATTTTTCGACACCTTGAGTGAGCTTGAGCACAACACGTCCACCACTTCCTCCTCCACCCCCTCCTTTATCGCTACTTGCATCGTAAACAATAGGCATTCCACCATTGGCATGAATCTGACCACTTCCGTTGATATGTTTGCTTTCAATTATAATTGTACCTCCCGCTCCACCCGGATTCCCATCGCAATCTTCATCCGAACAAGCTCCTGCTCCATCGGCAAAAATTCCTCCTCTTATACAAACAGAATTGTTCGCAATAAGTACAATGCGTCCTCCACCGCGCTGTGTATTCCCTCCTCCACCACTTCCATACCCTCTAAAATCTCCTAAATCTCCAGACACATCGCCAACTGGTCGATAGAAATCATTGAGTCTAGTCTTATCACATTTTTTGTGAGTATAAGATATGGAGATGCCTCCAATACCGCCATATGATCCACCTTGTGAAGCATATGAATTGTAACCAGGACCAAATTTCAGTCCACGTTCAGTCACATTTAGCGACGAATTCTTGCTCAGGTAGACAGATTTTGCATTGATGTCAACGGCGCTGGCTAAAATGGTGCTGTTTTGCATGCTGAATGATGTCGATATATTCAGATGGAAAGCAATCTCTACACGAACGAAGAGCCATGATGGGATCGTACTTGGCAGTTGGAAGGCATCGATCAGAACATTCTCGATATCCAAGGAGTCAAATTTCTGCTTTGCAGGTGGTTGGAATTTACATATGACATAATACTCATTGTATCTGCCTATGGAGTATCTAGAAGAACACTGGAAATTATAGCATTTAGTATTGTTGTCTAGATTTCTTTGCATAGGAAGTTTACCTCAAATAGATCCTTGAGCACGCTTTTCTCATCAATGGTAAATGCGGTATCCGATTGAAGAATGTTGAGAGTATCGACATTATAAGCAGCGAAATATGATACAAAGAAAAAAATGAACATCTTCATCGGACAGCATGAGCTCATCGATATGATTGGGCATTAAGCAGATATGTCATCTCGCGTAGTTGTTCCGAGAGAATGGATCGACTGCGAACGCTTTTTAAGCTCATGGCAGCGCTTTGAGAAAGATCAAGTCGACGAAGAGGGAAAGAAAAGTAGCGGCATTCTTTTCAAGCAAGTAATTTTCTCTAATGAATGCTTCCTCCGCCTGGTTCAAGTGAAACAGCAATTTTCTGTCATAGTTTGCTCAACTTGCTCAGCATTTTTTTGCGATTACAGCAGTTAAAGTAGGGGTGAGTAGTATATCTCTCGTACTTGTTTTCACCTATGGATTTGATCATGAGATATAGAACGAAGATAGCGAATTGGACTGGAAAGAAAAGCACGCACAACTCGAAAGTGCGGTCAAAACAATGGAAACACAAATCAGATTGGATGGTTCTTCCATTACAAGAGTGAGATTTAAGATTTCGCCTGATGAAGATAAAGCATGCAAATTTGAATTTGGAGATTCTTTGAGAGGAAACGTCGAACCAATGCAGACGGCACCAAGTCCCGAAAAAAATGAAAAAAATACGAAGAAACAAGGCGATGTGTTGGAGCTAGATGATCTCAAATCGAGCGACTTTGATACTTTGGTGGACGCAACGCAGGCAACGGAGCCAGTTGAAATCAAGAGAACAATGCGACAAAAGCTTGGGTATGTCTAGAAAACAGAATCAAGTCCGATTCTAATCCCCTATAAACAGGATTGATGGAAAAAAAGCCGCGTCGAAAACTGTTACTCCTTCGAAATCTCGATTGAATTCATCTTCTGTATTGCGTTCCAAAACGGAGCCTGATGCGATTCAATCCGATATGATAAATATGGCTCAAATATTAAAGGAACGAACCAAAAGCATCAATTCAGCGTTAACAGCAGACATTAAAGTATTGGATCAAGTCGGGGAGTCGGCAGAAACGAATACTGATCTTCTGAATCGTGAAAATGTGATTCTGACACGTCAACTTGAAACCAGTATTGGTCTGTGGAGTGCGATTTGGCTCGTTCTATTTCTATTTTGCGTCTTCATGATGATGTATGGGTACATTAAATTCACACGTAAATAGCTGCAATTCTATTCATCAGAATTGATACCTTACAAGCACGACATTAGGTTAAATTTGCTGACATAGGAGCGTATAAGAGTACGTTTATTTATGTCGCATGATTTATTGTTAGGAGTCAGTCGCTCAATAGAGCGGTATTTATTTGTGACAAGTAATGTTTAGGTTCTGAATATATTTTGTTCGTAAGGAATCATTCCATTACTGAATTCTTCATGTTGACTACCACTTTGAGCACTCGTTTCCGTTCAAGTACCATCATCCGGGCATCGCGTCTGTATGCTGCTCGATCGATGCATACACCTGATATGGTGTATACAAACGAGAAACACGACCAATCCCGCATCTTCTCAGTAGCTTCCCTATTGGAATACCCTTCCTATACCCATCGAATGCGTCTGAAAGCAAGTGAAATGATGGTTGCCGCTGCCTTGAGTATCGGAATTGAGCTGAGCCAGCAGACCAAACCAAATGATATCAATGAAATAAGCAGTTGGAAACTTGCGCACGAGTTAGGATCCGGTTCGTATGGTGTTGTCCATTATGCAACGTGTGCTGATACTGGAGATACGGCAGCCATCAAAGTGATTGAATTGAATGATCAAAATAAGAGCTCACTGACAAGAGAAATTGACGTCTTGAAATCTGTTCGTGCACGTGGAGGTCACAATAATATCATATCTTTGAGAGGCGTTTACCAATCGGAGCAAAAGCTTCACATCGTAACAGAGCTCATGCGAGGTGGTGAGATGTACACTCACCTAGCAGCGTACGGCGCAATGACGGAGCTACAGACTCGATTGTTAACGCGTGATGTCTGCAATGCCCTCGGTTTCTTACATGATTGTGGTATCATCCATAAAGATATCAAGCCGGAAAACATCTTACTGATGGAGCCGGATAATTCAGATAATAATACTGCGAAAATAGCTGACTTTGGAAGTGCCGGTCCAGCAACCGCCATTATGCCGCACGACCACATTGGCACATCAGCGTATCAATCTCCTGAGTATGTATTATCGGGAATTTGTTCTCCAGCCACAGATATGTGGGCGCTTGGTTGCGTCCTCTATATTGCATTGTGCGGCTCGCATCCATTCGATCTCGATGGTACTGCGACCGACGAAGAGATCGAGAAGCGCGTTCACATCCAAAAAGTGCGCTTTGATTATGAGCCCTGGACACAAGTTTCGGATGAAGCAAAAGACTTGATCCGTTTTTTGCTTCATACAGATCCCAAATTCCGACCTTCCGCGGCCCAAGTTTTGCAACACGTTTGGATGCGAGATGTCGTCTGAATACAGTAGAGAGGTCACAAAAACGTAGGGGTACAATAGAATAGTAATAGATTCATGTGCGTTTGAATATCAATTTGTATTTTTGAAATCATATTTCGCTCTATATTTTCGTTTTTGAAATATATAAAGGTCAACCAGGACAAAGGCAGACGGAAGAGTTAAGCCGCTTACATCCAACTATTGACCTTCACAATGATTACTATCGCATTATTTATTGACCAAATAACTCACAAAAGGTTTGAGGGATTCGGAGATACCAAATGCTTTTATGTCATTTATTTCAGTTAATATGCTCCGATGTTTTAAACATCTCGATCCCCCACCATTCATTATATTGGAAAATTAGTGTTTCTTTACTTCATTGTGCTTTGTATTGTTAATCCAAAATGGGTCGTGTTATTCTTGCACAGCGTAAGGGTGCCGGTGGCATCTTCAAATCCCATAACAAACATCGGAAAGGAAGAGCAGCTTTCCGTGTTCCAGACTATATCGAGCGAGAAGGTTACATCAAAGGTGTAGTCCGTGAAATCATCCATGACCCAGGTCGTGGAGCACCTCTAGCCCGTGTAACCTACCGTGATCCTTACCGCTACAAAACCAACCATGAACTACTTATCGCCGCAGAAGGAATGTACACTGGACAATTCATCTACAGCGGAAAGAAAGCAGCCATGACTGTCGGGAACATTTTGCCATTGTCCTCCCTTCCAGAAGGTACAATTGTATGCAATGTGGAAGCACGAAGTGGAGATCGTGGAAAGTTTGCACGATGTTCGGGTGATTACGCTGTGATCGTATCCCAAGATGAAGAAAAGAAAAAGACAAAGGTTCGACTTCCATCAGGCTCAAAGAAGACAGTCTTTTCTTCGTAAGTTACCAGGTCCTTCCTATTTTGCACATTGCATTTTCATTCCCACAAGTCGTGTAATGAGTAAGTAGCCCGCAAGATTGCGGTGCGTAAGTATCTTATTCTCTACATTTTGTGGCTGGAGTGCCATACATCCGTCGTTGTGTGTGATTTAGCTAATACATGTGTTTCTTGTCAGATGTCGTGCAATGATCGGAGTCGTTGCTGGAGGTGGACGAACGGATAAACCAATTCTCAAAGCTGGTCGCGCCTACCACAAATATCGCGTCAAGCGTAATGAGTGGCCTAGAGTTCGTGGTGTTGCTATGAACCCCGTCGAGCATCCTCACGGTGGTGGTAATCACCAACATATTGGTCATCCTTCCACTGTTCCACGTGATGCCCCCGCTGGTAAGAAGGTTGGGCTTATTGCCGCTCGCCGAACTGGTCGTCTCCGTGGAATCAAAAAGGTTGAAAAGGATGATTAGAGTTGCTTGATTAGAGTATCCACTTGTTAACCAAGAAGCTGTAACACGAAAGCTAATAATACAAAGCCGAAAAGCTGTCAATATTGCTCTAAGGCGGCATCGCTATAATCATTCGGAGTCGGAATCGGATGAGAGTCGAAGGCGGCTCTCACGATTAGATGAAGATCGACTCGTGTACGATAACAAGCTGTCATCATCGTCGCTCTCATCAAAATCGAGTGCATTTTCTGGATCTTCCGAGCTTATCGTACGCGTCAAACTCCCTGTAGTACTGCCACGTATGGTTCCATATTGCCCTCCACCGCTGGTTTCTAAACTCGCAATTAAATCTTGCAATTCATCCATCGGAAAGTCTCTTCTTCCTCTTACATATTGCAATAATTGGCTGACGTCGGTCTGAACTAATTCCACACGCTGTTCCCTGATGTGTAGTTGTCGCTGTAAATTGACAAACGGGGAGAGATCCGCTCCGCTAGAAGAGTCGTCGGATAAGCGAGCTTTCAGTTTAGCGTTGGACTCCTTGATCTCTTTCAAATGTGACTGAAGTTGAATATACTCCTGATAAGCTCTTTCCCACTCTTCATCACTTCCTGAACATTCTTGTTCCGTTTGAACGCAATCCAATTCCTTTTGCAGCAGTCGGTAGCGCTTCAAACAAGCAAATCTTCGCCACTTTGCCTGTATCTTTATAGTGATGTTCCTTGCTTGTGATAAATAATTACGATGTCGCCAGCCACGAAAATAACACTGTATCTTTACAATAGCGCGGATACTCTGGTGATAATGTGACCTAGCTCGGTATCCTCGATAACATTGTTGGATTCTGATAGCGTACTTTGTAGCGCGCTGTGCTTGAAGCTTCTCGAGACGTGCAAGAACACCATCCTGAAGAAATATTTTGCTTCGGCCAACTTGATAGTCGATCGGACTCGTGTGATTGGAGCCTTTCATGATAAATACACAATTGTCTAAGATACTTGTGGATGGTTTTGTGAGAAACGAGAAATTTCGAATAAAGTCTGCTTGGGCCATTCGAATTGGGTATCCGCTTCGTGCTATTCGAACAGCATCGATGACGCCGGCGCAGCGTAGTTGGTCAGCCACCATTACAGCATCAAACTCATCCCGGCTTTTCTTCTTGTTTGGCTTGATACAGCGGATGTACCTCACGTTTGTTTCCTCGATACATTTCATGAGATTATTTAATGAGTTTTTAAATTGGGTTCCGACAGTTGTTGAATGTGAGCTTTTTCTTCTTAAAGTCGATTTCGAGGTCGCTGGCGGTTCTTGAAAAGTGTCGACAATGAACTGTTTCGAGCACTTTATTCGTACAAGTTCACGAAGATCGCCGTGTAATGTATCTAAATGCTTCTTCATGAAACCCTTTGCTTCATATTGCACGCTTCCAGCGTAGTGATGAATAACAAATTCTGTGACCGAGTGTCGAGGAATTGTGATGATTGCATGATTTAATTTCTCGCCATGCTTTGCATTGGAATGCTGTTCAAGCTTCCTGACAAAGGATGTCTCGTTTCCCTGTGGACGAGTCACTTCTTCATTTAGCAAAGCTATTATTCCGAGTCTGCCTTCGATAGCCTGAAGAACTCGGCAATTATCGACGTATGGAATGTGTCCCCACTCGATTCCCTCTTGCTCATACTCTACTTGGACACTTTGAAAAACATCGTGTGTGAATTTTTGCTGGAGCTTTTCATTTGCGTAGTTAATACACAGCTGCTCGAAGAAATTGACTTGAAAGCTTTCAAAGCCGAATATATCCAATACCCCGATCGTAAATAATCCATTCATTTCGTTTGTGAGTACAGCATTCACTTTCTTCACTATCCAGTCGAAGATATTCGCGTAAAGGGTCTTGGCTAATGCATCCCTCCCCGTAACAGCTTGATCCAATGATAGTGGAACACGATATTCTTCGTTTGCTGCGTGCATTGTGCGAAAGCATAACGCATTCACCATATCATCCAATTTAAACCCCAAGAGTTTGCAGCTAGGATTCGCGCTTTTTGTATCCACTGCACACGATTCTTGTTGATTTGTCTCTTGTTTTATGAAGACGACCTCGCCTAAATGAAGAATACCAGCTATTGTTTCTAGTATACTACGCTGCGAAGAAGGATCCAAGCCAAGTAAATCGAAGGAGCTTTTAGTATGCTCTAGTTGTCTTATCATTTCTTCATGGTTGATTTTCTCTGCCTCATCAGGTCGAAGGTATGCAAAATTGATCCTGGAGCCCTTGGATGAAAAGAAGAAATGCTCTGAATCTTTTGATGACGTTAGGCCATACAGTAAGTGATAAAAAATATGAAAGTTGCGTTCTCCTTGCTCCTGCTTTACCACTCTTGATTTCTCAAGCAAGTACGTCTGACATTTGGCTCCAACAATCAGAAAATTACCATCGGGGTCAAACTGCAACCTTGTAAATTTGCCAAATCGACTACTATTATCATTCCGGACTGTTTGTGCATTACCAAAAGACTCCAAAAGCGGGTTCATTTGCAATATAAGCTGTACCGTTTTGTGTTTATGAGAGTCTCCTTCCATTGCTCCAATTGTTGCCAAATTCTCCATGATAATTTTCGTAGTTTCTGTTTTCCCAGCGCCTGACTCCCCACTCACAAGAATGCTCTGATTCTTTCGATGCAGACGCATTGCTTGATGAGCAGACACGGAGATTGCATAAACGTGAGGCGGTAGAGAATGAATGGAGTCATTGTGTAAATTGTTGTACTTTTGAATAGTTCTTTCATCGTACAAAGATTCTATTCTTTGGTACGGGTTCATAGCGATACATATTTCACCAGTGTATGTATAAGGGACTTGACAGTGAAAGCGTTGACGAATATTTTGCAATATGGACGCCTCATGTAAATGCCTCAGTTGAACCATATCCTCAACACCACTCTTTTGACATTCGCTGCCGTCTTGAAGCGGTAGAATAGTGTCCTTATTGTACAATATTACATGCTTTGGTGGAAGATTAAATACAGAGTTGTTGATTTTCAATTCAATCGTACATGATTTGATATCAACAGCGTGAATTTCAGCAGGAACCCAAACATGCTCGGAATGTGCAAAATAGCATTTAAGACCGGGTGTAAAATCAGCAACTGATTGCTGAGTGCTCCCATTTCTCCGACACATGTATGTGGTTCCGGGGGATCACGCAGACGAAATGCGGTACAATAATACTATGTCGCTTCACTAGTTACAAAAGACAACGTGTGCCGTTACTGAAGCACTTTCCATGAGGAAGAGAAATGAGAAAACATATGGCAAAACTGAAATATTTGCTTTCAGACTTGTTTTTATCCAAATAGATGCGTACTCTAAACGCAAGAAAGCGAACTTAGTGAGAATTGACGCTTAATGCCGCAACACCAGGCAATGTTTTCCCTTCGAGAAGCTCAAGACTCGCTCCGCCTCCGGTTGATATGTGACTTATACGGGATGTGACACCGGCCTCTTCAGCTGCTGCAACGGAATCACCTCCTCCGATAATAGTCGTACGGCCTTGATCAGTCAAGTCTGCCAAAACATTTGCGAGCTTGAGTGTTCCTTCAGCAAATTTTTCAAATTCAAAAACACCCATTGGACCATTCCATAATATTGTATGACACGATTTCAGCTTTTCTGCAAAAGTAGTTGTCGTTTCTGGTCCGACATCCAATCCAAACCAATCAGAAGGTATCGAATTGATCGGAACTACCCGCGATTCCGCATCTGCATCAAATTTGTCTGCAACAACGACATCAGTCGGCAATACAAGCTCCACTCCAAGCTCTTCCGCCTGGGAGATCGAATGCTTAAACGTGGCGTTTCAATAAAACATGTACAAGAGCCCAAACCTTCTTCATTATGCTTTTTGCCATTTGGATTTTGTCGTTCTCAACGATTGATTTGCCTACATTATACCCCTGACACGATTTTATTAGCAAGGGTGCACGGTGAAAGCTGTCAAACGCGAACGCTCTATCCAAACCATTGCTTTGTAAAACGTGAAGATCATTCCACCACCCAAAAAGATTCGATCACATTTACCCAAAAGCGACTCGAGCACCGGAATTTTTGTTGATACCTTATCGAACGAAACGCTAAGCAAATCGCATGAATGAGTGATTACAAGTACCTTTGCACCGCCTATAATTGCCCCAAGTGGACGAACTGGAGATTCAACAGATCCTGCAAGATATTTCAACTCTTTCTCCATCAGAAACCCGGCGACAGCTGTCTTAATGTACTTGGCGACGCCTGCGGTTGATGCGTGCGCTCGATGAGCCGTGCCAAAAGCATCATTAACAAAGATATCTGCTCCATGAGCTAATTCCTTCGCGAAATCATCGTCATTTTTCGTTTCTTCGGGATGAAAGCGGACATTTTCAAGC
The DNA here is from genome assembly GCA_902706625.1 of Albugo laibachii. Taxonomy (NCBI): domain Eukaryota; phylum Oomycota; class Peronosporomycetes; order Albuginales; family Albuginaceae; genus Albugo; species Albugo laibachii. The sequence goes on along the minus strand of CACSLJ010000033.1, from coordinate 65,247 downwards.
AGAATTATATTTCCATCCTGAAGAAAATCGACTTTCTTGGACACTTCGTCCCCAATACAGTCATCCAATTTATTAACGGATGAGCCAAGTAACTCTGATAGGCGTAAGGCGACCGGGTTTAGTCGCATACTATCATTCACTTTGCCATCTGGGCGCCCAAAATGAGAGCATAATATAATCTAAATCACAACACATTGTTTGAAACATACGTCATATAATAATGAGCTCGAAAGCTGCTTGCATGTCTCCTACTTTGGCACCCTGGCTCTTCAAAAGATTCAAGGTCGGCAGCACTGCTCGAATACGGGTATCATCGGTGATAAGCGGTGTGTGGTGGGCCTTTTTTAACGGAACATTGAGGTCCGCACGAACCAATACACGTTTCCCTTGAAGTGAAATCCTCTCTGACAGCTCCTTCAGACCCAATTTGGTGTTAGAGGATGCTGCACGGGTGAGATTGAATGAAAATGAGAATCGCTCTCTACTTGAACGACTCAAACGATGGAGGGAATGCATCATAATGTCTTCCAGAGTCCAGTATTCGCGCAACTAGTGTGCATCCATTTCGAAGTAATCCCAGGAATTTGAAAACCATTCAAACTGGGATCTCGCTATTTCGATCAAGACTAGAGACTGACAAATGAATTTGATGGAGAACACGACAAGTGGGAACACTTTAGAGTCGCAAAATTGTAGTCACGAGGTGTTACAATTCCCAGTACTTCCATATTTGTGTTATCGTCAATGTTTTCGCAAATTAGATGCACATCTTAAACTTAATATGAATGCACAAGAAAGCATGGAATATTTGAATCAACTGCGACAGCTAAAACTCAATTTCCTTGACCCTTTTCAATGTTTTAATGAGGAAGTTAAAGCTGCAGTCGATCTGAAACAAATAAAAGTCGGTAAAAGAACTATCGAATTATCTCCGGCAATTCAGATCGAAATCACTAAATGGAAGGAAGAATTCGGTCTTGATTTGAAAGTATGTGTACACTACTGGATCATTGCCAGCGACGCGGAAACGAGAGAATGGGTTGAAAAACTTGATCGACTCGAAAACGGGTCAATAAGCAATTCAGTCGCATTGGCAGCTCGATATTTCTTTCTTTCCGAAATGGAGTACAAGCTAGCTTTTATCAAAGAGTTATTACGAGGAGGCATCTACTTTCAGCAAAGCACAAAGAAACACGAAGGACTGAATTTATACGTCTCAGAGCTGGTTCGAGATGGATTGGGATCAAGTTTGATCCGAAGCTTTCAGAATGTGCTGCCCTCACTCATCAAGAAGAGCACAATTGCAGAGTCCATGAGTATCTGGCAACCGTTGGTCGCTGATAGCATTGTATTTTACAGCATCAGCTACCACATTTCTGTCAAAGAGATCAAAGAAATTGTCATTGCTGCCAGATCAATGTGCTCTTCTCTCAAAACAGGTTTACCGAAACTGTCACCTCATTTAGTAAATCTTAACTCTGTCGAACAATTACTTCAAGCAGCACCAGTTGGATGTGTGTCGCTTGTTACTTCTGTCGAGCAAATCGGTAATTTGTTGAACACTATCATCAAATTATACGTCGCGTTTCTCCATGCAGTCATCTCGAAAAAAGATATGAAAAGAGACGTCCAATCCGGAAAAGCAGAGAGAAGCGATTTCTGCAGTCACAATGACACAACACAGAGATTAGAATGTATCGTTGAACTACAGGACATGATATCAGTACAAAACTGGGAACACGAAGGATTTCAGAGCTTATTCCTACTTGGATGGGCGGCGTTATCAGCAATCGCTGCCAGAAATGATAATGTGTTGTACAACAAGTCCGAGCAAATACAAAGTGTCACTAAAGACGCACTCAAACACAAGGTTTTCTCATTTATTACAGACATCTTGAAACATTACTGCACCAATAACAAGTCGGACCCTGATTTTTATCAAGCTTTTCAGAATGGATTCGAGCTCGTGTTTGAGCGATACTGTAGCATGCTAATGGTTGATGTACTCGACGAAATGTATGGGGATAACGATGTCGAATCGAGCAACTGGAAGGGCGATCGATTAGATCACATTATTACTTGTGCAGTTACGCTATGTGGGAGAAACACTCAGTTTGCAAGTCAGTTCTGGTCGGAAGACGACACGGGTAGTGAAAATGGGACTGAAAGCTGTCATGGGCTCGTTATAGTGAGCCGAGATGCCGCATCCAGTAATCCCGCATTTCTTACTACTTACTTGCAATTAGTCGCTGCTGCTGCTTCAGGGTGCAATTGTGCAAAGTCCGCCTTTCATCACATCAAAGGGAATCCGAAGGCACTGAACTGGGACCAGTTTTTCATGGTCATGAAGAAATACTATCGCTTACTCACGTTATCGGACACACCATCACTGACGTCAGCGTTCAATTTGAATTACTCATCAGCCTCAGTAGACACTGCGAAATCGTTTTCTCGAAGTATCCGCCCTTCAGAACTAGAAGCGTTGGAAACCATTCAACTGGTGCTACAATGCGTCATTCGAGATCCACAACTCGCTTTGATATTTTATCTCAATCATGAGTGGTCTCCTGTTCCAACATTGGCGTCCCTACTTCAGTGCCGCATTCCAAGCTCACTCAAAGGTGCGATTATGAAATCATTGTCAATCTTTGCCCGTGTCCCGGAAATCGCACCTGTGGTATGGCGCCAAATCGACACGCTTCAGGTTTTACGAACCAAGGCCGAAGCCCGAGATTTCGGTACTCACGACATCAATTACGAATTAGAACACTTTGAATCAATGAACCGAGCGTATCCCGCGACACGTGGTTTCATTGCATTACTGTATGAATTATTTGGTAATTCAACGTTGTGGGCAGCTGGCAGTGAACCCGATCCTGAGACTCTCTCTACTATTGAGCAGTATTTTAGGTATCTTTTAGAGGCTGTGTTCAGCAAATTTCACATCAGAAAGTATGACAACGATGAAGAGCGCTGGGTTCTGGCCAGTGGGAGTCTTCTGATCTTTCGAAAGATCTTAAGAGAAGGTACTAGAAAAAATATGGAAAAGGATCAATTGCTATCCGTTCTAGGAACACGGCTACTACAGGAAATCCTGTCGTCTTCAACTATTCTTGATCGCATTTTCTTTGTTCTGCTGGGTGATGGCGGCATTGACAATTTGGAGTATGCTTCAAATGATTCGCAAATGTATCATGCTTTCAAATATTGCCGAAATTTTGTCGCGAAGCAAGCAGAAAAACAATTGGGTCCATTGAACCAATTTGATCTCGACGTATACAACGACATGTCCAAAATTGATCAGTTTACGGCGATTGTCAGTGGCTCTTTTGGCTCCGTACGAGAATGCTGTGTTCAGTACGCACTTGAGATTTTAATTTTGGTTTTGGAAAATGATGAATCGTTTATTCAGAATCATCAATTGCAGTACAAATCAGCCGGCTCTCGGATGGAACCGTTGCACATGTCTTTCAAAAGAAGATGTTCCGAGTTTATTGGGATCTTACGATACGTGCAATACTCCAAGTCGACTTATATTGCCGAGCTCTCGGCTGTGGTTCTCAAGTACGTTAGCACGAAGGTAGCGGGTCCAGACATGATGAATATGCTTATGGACTCTGGCTGTTGCGATGACATTGTACTTGGCTATATGGATTGTTTACAGAATGTTTATGAGCACAGCGACACGTTCGACGATGTCAACATCAATGAAGAAAGTGGAGCGCTTCAAGTCTCCAAGAAACAATATGATGGTGATACCATATTCTTGCCATATGAAATCGCACAAGCAAGAAAGACTTCACACACTCTACCGTGCACAGCTCTCGACTTACTTCTGGAGAATGTACAAAGAGCTGCTCCTAACATTGCACACTTATTTCTCGGATTTACAAAACAGGGACAGAAGTCAGCGAATCAACTTGATACACCAGGACTCGATCATTTGTTGGTTTTACTATCCGATCAGTCAGTGACGACTTACTACCCTCAATTCACTGAGAGATGTCACCGGCTTCTATATCATCTCATTAATCAAACATATTCGAATCAGAAAACGCTGGATATGATTGAAGATCTTCGTTGCGATTACTTTACAAAGCAAATCGAGTCCAATCCCAAGATATCGGAACAAGCGTGCGGATCCTCACCGGCTGCAAGAATCTCGATTTTGAATTCAAGAGCTTGGTTTCTCAAGACGCTAGCTGTCTACATCCACGCAAAATCGATGGATGGCAAATTGAAAGGAAGAGAAGCGCAGCGACTTGTTCATTTACTTGTGACGCAACAAACAGGAGCAGATATGATATTATTTCAGCTACGTGACCATTTGATGCTGAGTTTTCAGGTGCCAGAACTCCCACAAGATAATAACGTCATCGAGGTAGCGCAACAAACTAGTGTTGCGGAAGATTCTGGCTTTTATCAGTGGACTCGTATCGATATGAAGTCGTTCTCAAAACGACTACAAATGCTGGCACCGAGATCGGATACAATCGACATGAGCTCCAAACGACACAGAAGCTCGCATTTCCCCGGGTTCAATGCCTCTAGAAATCTTGGAGAGTCGTTTAAATTCGTACAGCACCATCTTCAGTGGGCTTCAGAGTGGAACGTTTACTCTGAGTTGATTGCGGCTGAAACACACGCGCTTGAATGCTGGCGAGAATTACTGGAAGTACTTTTGGTCGACTACTTTGTGCCAGATGAAAATAGCGAATCGATCAATCGGGGTTACCAGGCAATGTCAGGTGGTCTGTCTTCTCCACATGCTCAACGTGACCTTATTCATTGCGTCTTACAAATTTTGCTACAAAATCTGTCAACGCAAACGGTCCAAAATGCCCATATCTTCCCTTCTACAGCGAACGCTATCCTTGCATGCAGCGCTCAACTTCAAGTGTTCAGTGCGTTGGATGATATCACCGAAGAAAAAGAACAAGAATTGCAGACACTTCTTAAGATGGTATTTCGCGCTATTTGCAGCAGCGAAGTGCTTAACAAGGATACCCGGATAGCTCAAAATGCACGAATCACTCTGTACGCAACCATCTCCAACATTACAAGTCTCCTTCCGTCTTCTGACTCCTCGCAAAACATTTCTGGTAACTACATCTCGTTGCTAGGGATGAGTCGATCCAGCACGCTGATTAATTGGGAGAATGCGACAACTCAGGTCATTCTGTTTGCATGTCGAGATGCGAGAGAGGCCGAGAGTTCTCTTGGTGTCATCCTCTCATTAACCGCCTTAGAGGCCATACTGCAGTACAATGAAGCTCATGTGAAATGTCTATGTGAACATGGCGTATTGCTACAACTGATCGATCTATTTGGCATACGAAGTAATGCTGAGAACACGTCGTTAGTGAGCGAAAAGGAGTGGTCAAGTCGGCAGATCGAAACGTCCTCAGTGAAGACCATACATGGAGCATTCATCTCGCTATTTACTCGTGTGTGTGGCTCGCGGTCTGGTGCGATAGCTTTGGTAGAAGGTGGTCTAATGCCAGTTCTGGAGACACTCCAAAGCTTGCCTCGACACCGACCGCGTGTGCCGAGAATGCTGGTTGCAAGTCATCAACAAACTTTCAACATTGCGCAACAAAAGTTTGGTCTTTCGTGGGTGCCTGTGCTTCGACTGATATGTGCGATATGCACAACCTTGTCGGAAAATAGAATACTAGCGGCTCAATTGCTGAGATTTATCCTCACGCGATGGAAGTTGTTCGGCTCTGGTATCAAGCTCCAATCATCCGACATTGTATCCGTATACACACTCTGGGAACTTGCGTATTTGACGTTTATTTTTCGTTATGTGGTACAATTTCCAGATCTCTGCTATTCGACAAGTACTTCCGCAATCAAATGGGATAAAATTTCGAGTCGCTTAGCTTCGATCTTGGTTCTATTTGGTAAAAGCGCACACCCCAGCTCTTTAATCCCGGGATCTGAAGATGAATATGGAGATGTATCACTAACTGATTTCTCAGAAAAACAAGGACGCGTGGAACACTGGCTACGAGCAATCGGTCCGATAACAAAGGCGGATGAGAGTAGCAGCACGACATTTCGAAGTGATCCCTCGGTCATTGAAAATGAGCTCGCTGGGCTGGATGAGAAACTGAAGACTCGGATACATGCATTCACGCAGCTCAGTGTGTTTGATGAAGAGAAATTGTACGCCTCTCTGATGATCTCATGTAATGCAGCAGCGTTCTGTTCAAAGTATACAATACTCATGTCGAATCAAAAAAATAAAGTGGAAGAAAACTTGCGACCGATATCCAACTTAGCAAGTACGAATGAATCCATGCTATCTGTGACAGCTCCTTCGACGAGTATCTCGAGTAGTCTATACCCTCTTTGGCCCGACTCTCCTTCGTTGGTGGATTTCTCCACCTGTATTTCTGAAGTGCTTGAACGATGGGAAGAAATGAAGCAAGTGCTTGACGCGTTGGACGGTCGCAAAAGTAGTTTTGGTTCAAACAGATCAATCGGTGAAATGAAACAGCTTCAAAATGTTGCTGCATACGTTTGTGACGCGAACTTGTTGGTGCTGGAGCAATTTCTGCTTATCTATACCTTCCACATACCTCGCTACATGGCCGACGGTGGAACCAAGCGACTCAAATGTCAGATTCGGCAGCTTTTACAGTCGCTCAGACATTTAGAGGTGAGGGAGAACTTGATGCTAATTGTCATACATTGCTCATCGTTCATTTGAATAGACTCGGCCACTTATCCATTCCATGTGCAGAAAGCTACGTGATCTTCTCGTTATGGATACTCAAGTGGATGTCGATATGAAGTGACAGAGGACCATTTCCTTGATTTGGTAAGGCATCAAAGCGAGATACAACGTCGCTCTTGCAGCAAACAAAATAGAATCTCTGAAGCACACAAAGACGCATTAAGGATTGTGACTGCAAGAATATCAAGCGCATTTATATCGAATCCATACCTCTGGTCAACAGATTCGAGATCATTTGCTTGAGCATTCCATGGCAAAACGAAGAGACAAAGGGAGGCTTGATCTTACAGAATTCTTTGTTCAGGTTACTGAAATATCTGCTCATTATTTGGCTCCCACGGAGACTACACTCAATTACAGCTCGATGTAAGGCATCCGCAACAACGTCTGAGATGTACTTGTTGCGGCCCGCCTGGTGCATGTGACCAACGCAGATAGGCCCACAGAAGCCGGCGTGCGCTTTGAAAAAAAGTAACCATATTAATCCTATTAAACCGCCGAAGGCGATTGCGATCTCCCATTCGAACGTGTTACCATGGTATCAATCGGGTTACAAAAGATTCAGTGATATCCCCAATTACACGCAGCTTACTTGATAGCGCTAATGAGAGAATCAATGTGATTTCGGATGCATATCATCGAGTAAAATGGCGTTTGTTTCAGAAAACGCAAAGTTCAAACTCTTTGAGCCAAGCTCAAATTTTGCTAGGAATATAGTCAGAAACTGTGCATCAATGCCACAATAAAGAATGCCATTATCATGGTTCACTATCTGTTTTTGTATTCGATAGCGACGAACCTCGTGCACTAATTAATCTACCTGGCAATCCAAATAGCGTGACCTGCTGATACGGATACATGACATCTCACAAGTGGATCTCAATTCGCACGTGACTCTATTCCGTTCTATCACAAATGATTATTCAGGTACATGTCTACAGGAAAATGCAAACTTTTTGCTGCATCTTGCACGAGCTCCCACGTTGCAAGACATCGATACTTGATGTTGTCGAGTACTTGGGTTGCAGAGACTTGCTGCATCAACTTGATGCGCAGCAGTGTAGCGATCTACATGAACACATGTTGATAATCCATCATCCATCTTATTTGGAGGAGTATACTTACATGAGTAAATACTTCTTCTCTAGTTTCCGGATTCAACTCGACACTCTGAGAGGATGTGCTGGTGTACTCGAGCGCCAAACTGAAGTAAATTGCTGAAAGTCTCTGATGAGAGAAAATCTTGGGACCAATTTGAAGCTGATTATTTGGATTTTGTCCAGAGCTTTTTGCAGGTTCAGCAACGCGTTGGCGTTTTCGCTTCTTCATCGCATTACCCGACGCCGAAATGAACAAGATATCATTTTGTTGCAAGGTGAAAGACGCAAGGAACGCTGCAATCAACAGAAATAAACATTTCCTGGGAAGAAGTATTGAACCAAGACTATGGTGTCGACCTTTTTCCAAAAAAGAGAAATCTGTTCGTCTTGTGGTAGTAGTCCTATCAAATTTACTTTCAAATTGGTGATCTCGTCTTCGATTTTGCATCATTTGCCGATGCGTAGTTTGTATCAAGAACTTTTCGACATTCACTGAATTGTTATCATTATCAATCCCGGCAATAAAAATTGGCAAGAGACGTATTGCTGTATGCCTAAACTCCATCCAGTTGTTATAGTCCGCGTCAAGGCGATCTGCTATTGCTCGTATCCACTTTCGAAACAAAGTGGACCATTGTAACGAAATTTGGAATTGGTTCCTCAAAATATCCGCAATTTCCACTACATTGTTGCTTTCAGAAACAGGCTAGAAAAAGGGAGCAATTAGGACCTACAAATAGTGTACAAGGGAAAGTGGAGTAATGACGGAAGAAATGGTGACAGGGTGTTCATAAGTCCGGGAGAAATACCACGCGTTGCCATTAAAAAGACAGCATTCCATTTAGATGATGCAGAATTGTTTGACTACAGAAGTCAGTCAGCAAGATCCATTCGACTATTTTACTCACAGCTTACCATCCTTGAATTCAACTGGTCATTGATTCGAAGCAATCGACGCAATTCCGATATCACGTTTCTCTCGACCAAGTACTCAACGTGATCCAGTGCAATGTAGATTGTTCTATGCTCCATTATACTCGATATTTTTTCAAAATGAGCCATCGTTTGCATCAAAAGCCGGAAAAAGTTGATAAAATTGAGTTTTCTTGGTGTAGACTTTCCTGTGGAAAACTGCGTACTCCTCTCTTTATGTGAGTGGTTTGTTGAGTGACAGGTGTCATCAGTGGTCAATTCCTCGACCGGAATATCTTTGATGATGAATGATTTCTCTTCCTCGGCCTCCGCACTCGTCTCAAGCCCACGCTGATCCAACCATTTTCGTAATTGTTGCAAAATCTCACGGTAGAGGTCGCTGCTACTATATATCCTTTTACCATTGACCAGAACTGTTAGCTGACCCTGAAGTCGTTCTTGCAGTAAGCTTTGCAAGACGATTGATTTTCCTGTGTAAGGATGGCCATACAGCAAAATCAGCGACGAGAATTTGGCATATTTTTCTAGTGTGTCAATTTGATGCTTTCGACCAATTAGAACCATTATCGCTATCAAATTAAGGTCATTGGCTTTGCCTCTAGCGTGTATTATGGCCGATGCACTGTACTTCAGTAGAATTCTTAGTTCATGTATAATTGCAATTGGGATGTCGCGACTTTGATCATATGAGACAATGGCTCATTAATAAGCAGAGAGTCGAGTTGAGCTGATTGTACTACTAGTTCGCTATCTACACATACACATTCGGCCCCAATTCACAAGCAATCGCTGTATTTATGAGACGGGCTTGATGGAGCGAGACACGTCGCTCGCAAGCAATGAAATCTCATGAGTCGTGACCATATAGAGAGACACTTTAGGTTGTGCATTCGAGAAATTACTGTCGTAAGGCCAATAAGAGGCTGCAATGGCTTCTGATCAAAAGTCCAAATCAACCGAAGTTTTCCAACAACTGAAAAATGCAATAGAAAAAGATGGTCCTGCTCTTGCTCGCAAAATCAAAGGCACTTTCTTATTCAAAATCACGTCGGGTACGTAATAATAAATTTGTCATTGCTCATGGCCGCAGCAACCTCACGGATGCTTTAGGACAAAGCTGGTTTCTGGATCTTAAAAGCGATAAACCCTCTTTAAGACAAGCGGATGAGAAGGCCGACGTCACTATCACCGTATCAGACGATGACTTTGTCAGCCTCGCAACTGGGAAGCTCAACGCCCAAAAGGCATATATGCTCGGCAAAATAAAAGTGAAAGGAAGTGTGTTACTTGCCTCAAAAATAAGTACTGTTTTTAACGCAGTACAAGGTCGCTCCAAGCTCTAAGCCGACAGTTTTTAAATGAATTATTTGTTTAAGTTCACCCGGTGCCTAAATATTCCTCGAACAACATTCTGTGTGAAAAAGACATCGGAGACGTGCGTTGATTTCTCAGCAGAGTATATTCACATGTTGAAACGTTCAACTTTGTAATCACTGGAACCTTTTTTACTTTTTTGCCTTGGTTTTCTTTCGAGAAACGGTCTCCCAACCATCCTCACCATCCTAGTAATCAAACAACTCAAGAAAAGCTGCAACAAAAGGTAGCTCGAGTAAACTAACCTTTCCGGAGCCATTAACGCTTTTACCAGTCACTTCAGAGTCAGAAGCTGCACTCGCGACGCCTTTAACTTTCTTCTTTTTCGACTTTCGACGTTGTTTTTTCTTCTCTGCACGAGCAGCCTCTTCTTCCTCGCTATCCGGCCAATCCTACATGAATACTCATGTCAGTGAGATTGCTGCAATGAAATGGAAATTTAGAAAACTTACAGCGACAAAGTCTTGTAAGTTGATTTCCTTCGATTCAAGGATTATGTTGTTATCAGCAATTGATTCAACGTCGGTACTAGCTTTCTTTTTGCTGACTTTTTTCGGTGTTGCGGAACGTTTCTTCTTTTTCTTGGTAGGGACATTTAACGTCGAACGAGATTCAGGGTTGTTTCCCAGTACTTTGACAGCGAGAAAGGTCACAGCAATTGCCACAACTGCGCCACCAATCGCAAGTCCCGTTGTTGGTACACTGTCCACAAGGTTTGCGATTAAATCCGTCATATTCCGTAGCGAAGTTGATCCGGCCAACAAATGAAATAATGAAATGATACACACGTGTCGATAAATTGCTCTCTACACGCCATCCTAATAGAGCGCCCTATTGCGTTCGGTATCAGATCTGATACGACCGGTTGAAGTCAAAATGGACAACAAAGTGTACAAGTACATGCGAGTCACGAAAAGATTATCGGATGCGTCGAAAAAGAAATTGAAGAAAAACAAAGAAGAAGGAAGATACTCATTTGGTGAAACACCGCAATGTTCCTCAGATGAGAACGAATGTCTGGAGAGCGTTGACGATTCCGGTCAATATGTTCCGCGCTTCATCTACAGAGTTTGTACATAGCAATGAGTATTCTCTTGTTCATTTAAGTCTTGTGTATTTCGGGTTAGACTGTGAAATACACACACAAGAAGAAGAAAACGTATGGTGAAAACCGTAACAGTGCGGTAGAGCTCACACTCCGACATATCGAAGTACAATCGCGTCGCTCCCGTCGAATTTAGCCTCGCTGACATTCCTGTGTGTTCTCTTTATATGCAGAAATACTATCAAATACCGTCAGATTTGGAGCAGAATCACAAGGTCATGAATAATAAAGTGAGCTTTGGATTTCGTATCTCATATTTTGTTATCGTAGTTTGGCCCACACAGTGGTATGGACTACAACTCACGACTGATTCGAGCATTCACCCTCGACCTTCTTGAACCAAAAACAAGCCAAGATAAAAACCACATACCCGGTATCTGCATTTCTTGTGGTGATATAGGTCATACTCAAAGATATTGCCCCGACGCTTTTTAAATTATTTGGATAGTTGGTACTCCCCTGCAACAAAGATGATTCTGCGCTTTGTCTCTAGTGATTTCAAGACGATAAATAATCCGGATATGGTTTTGTCGTCTGCGTACAGCCACACGTAAACATCAGCAATAAAACTAGTTCTTGATGCCTACAGGGTTGTGCTCCGCTGCGGCTATACGCTGCTAGCATGTGATGTATCCTCTGGAGTGTTAAAGAACCGAAGTTGGATAAGATTCCAGTGATGTACGACTCCAATGTCTACGCAGTAGAATTGTCATATCCTCATCCATTGATTCGATACGACCACAAACCTTCAGATCCTGTTGAGCTTGAGCGGTTGTGCAAATTGCAGTTGGCTTATCTTGAGAGGAGAAACATATTTCAGCCAAACTCTCGTGAAAAGTGGTTCCAAGCGTTATCATGCTGCGATCAGTTGATATGTCGAGAATACCGAGATTCATCCAGATCTTCATATTCTTGAGCAGAATTGTTTCATGGATTTCCATTGCGCAAGCCAAATCACTCAATAGCCACGTCTCTGAACAATATCAGTGAGTATGGATCGAGAAGACTGAGAAGCTGAGAAGAACCTTTTTCTTCAAAGTGCTGTATGATAGTTGCTTCAATTGGTGAAACTGTGAGGTCCCGTTCAACTCCGTTCAGCTCGATAGAGAGCTACGCACACAAATCAAATGAATTTAACTCAAAGTATGAAATCAAATGTTTACCTCCACGGAACCGAGTAGTGAAATCCAATGGAGTGAGCGTGGAGTCTTCAACGTGTGATATCGATTTTTGTAGCCCTCTATCAGGCCTTTTGTTTTTGGGTGCGTCGCGAATGATTCTTCCTTTTAACAATAAAAAGCGATCAATGGTTAAACTTTACACAGTGATCGTATTACTAGCAACGGGGGCCAAAAGAAACCGGATAAAATGGCTGCGTCAACCTTTTGCATAGAACCATCAGCGAGAGATTGGATGTTCGAATTGATCCTGCGCGAGTCTTCCATATCACGTATCATAACTTGGCAATCACGCAATCCATTTTCTTGAAATCTAAGTCTCAATAATTCCAAAGTCTCCATATCTTTTTCGGTGCTATAGTTGAGGGCCTGTAATAGCCTATCCGCCAGCATGGCCTTATACTCATTAACAAACATCTCCTTGCTTCCATATATGTTGACCTTCCGACCAAGGATTACTAAATATATCCCGATCACACCAGGTACGTACAAGGATCTGTAAAATATCATCGCTTCTTCGACTATGTATCGTATTCGTCGGATCTGCTAGGGTACACTCCGGCATCCATTCGTCCGGATCAATATCCTAGCATCTCAATGATTATGCTCGTGTGAATGGGATCAAAATACTCAGCAAAGTCAGACCTCGTCATCATCGCTGTAGTCGAAATGTTGAATAGGAATCATATTTTCTCCCTGGAGATCATTCACGATACCCTCGCTTTCTGCATCTGTCAACTTGACCATAATACGACGAATAGTGTCCTTCCTGTTGCGAAGATACTACTTGGATCAAAATTATACAACATCACACCGGTGAAAGCATTCAAACATTTTTCACTGGCTCACTGATGGCTTCTAGCATGGTGCCCTGAGAATCAAATACCCGGAACGCCTAAAGTCATGAACTTTGTGAGACGATCTGTAGTACGTTTCATCTCTATCAGCTCGCCTTGATGATGAGTGCATAGACGTCAAGAATGTCTTCAGTATCTGCTCCAGGTTGCAACAATCGCATGGATAGCGCTGCCGAAAAAGTCCGCACCAGATGTTGTTTCTCTTTGGGCTTTGACAAGCATGTGCTTAGATCCTCTAAAGCAGCTATACTAAGTGCAATCGTAAGTGCCGTGTGAGCCTGATTGGAGACACAGTAACGATACCTATCAGGGTATTCCTTAATGATATCAAATAGCTCTGAGATGTAATGCCGAACAAATCCCTAATTCCATCGATTGTATGAGATACTTTATCATCAAGTAAGAATGAAGTTGAGCAAAACATCACCTGACGAATACTGAGATTGATTTGTACAATGGTGGAAATTTTCATTGTATCGATTCTCACCACTTGCATCAAACTTTCAATCCACGGAATGATTTCACAAAGTGCCCACTGCTCAACTTTTGCAATAAGATGAAAGCCAAAATTGTTCCTTGAAATGTGTGCTATCTTCTGCTTGATCTACGAGATTATTATTGAGTAATCAAGCCTTTTGAGCAATCGTCTCTCCATAAAATTACTCGTGACTTTTGTAAACGGATTAGTACTGGTTCCACAACACTTGACCATTCAAGTTGATCGATCAGTTCAAGAACGGAGTAAACATCGACTGGAGGCATGCCTTCATAGCATCATATTCAGCGTATACGTTTCAGAATTGCATATTTTGCATTACCGCTATATGTTGTCAGGCTTAGACAAAAAACGGTCTCGAGAACCTGGTCAAAAATCTACAAAAATCATCAAGAAATAAGATTGTGGTAGAATTGGTGCTCGTGACTTCTCCCTTACCTGATGTCTGCTACTTTTGTAGAAGATTGCACAACGAAAGTGCCTGCAAAAGCTTTTGAGAAAGCTTTCATCCGGTTCTATGACCCATTGCATCAGTTCTGGATTAGACTTGCCATCAATACTCAAATGCGCACCCTCTGTTGATTTTGCATCGAAAATGCTGGCCACTCGAATACAAACTGAGAAGGCAGTCACTGCATACTTGAGGGATCCCAGGAGCTGATCATAGTTGTAGTACTTGTCTTTGTTATGTCTTCGCTTTCTCTTTAGCAGCTCACCGTGGCCCTCAAAAAAATTCCAAAACCTTGGAGCTACCACCGATTCGGCCCACCATCGCATACGACTCATCACCAATTCACGCATCGTGTCTTCTAAGCCACATTCAATTTTCTCTTGCAGCCATGGTAAATCCTTTGATGCGCTTGCTTCATCACTGACATAGTCTGAGTTTGCCGAAAATAAATCATCGATAAGTTCCATTGACTTTTTGTGTTTAGTGTCTGTTTATTAGTTGTTGATTCTCTAAGTACAGCCACCGACCGATTATCTGTGCGTAATGCTCGTAGTCGCGCTTTATGACAGTTATAAAGAAGGTAAATCCCTTTGGAAACCTCTTTGTCAGCTTGTAAGGCTTATTATTTTCCGCAGGAATCGATGAGCTGGAGATCAGGAAAGGTGACGTTATATGCGTAGTTAAAAGGCAACGCGATGACTGGTGGTATGGTTACCACATAAGTGATCCAGCGAGGCGAGGCTTATTTCCTTCCAATTATGTTCGACTGGAAGCTGCACATACAAATGGCAATCAAGGTAGAGATCACAAGCAAGCCAGCGTGAGATGGATACCCTTCATCCTACGTCAATGTTTGATTCGCGTGTTGCATATTTTTTTAGACAAGTAGCACGGAAGGCAGCAGAATAAATGGTGAAGTAATTGATCGGAAGCGGATACGAAATTGCACAAAAATCCATATGCCGCAATTGAGCAAGAATCTAGCAGCCACTCGTATTGCGCTTTTTTATCGTAGGATGCGAATTCGAAAGGACTTGCAGTTACGTTGTTTGGCTAGAGAAACTATACAACGACTATCTCGGAAGCAAACATCGAACCGATTTGGAATAATCAACTCACGAGAACGGGAGAGAATATCGCTGAGGCAACTTGACGCAGCACTGCAGTTGCAACGATGGGTGCGCCACATTTTGAATTTAAGACGAGAAATGTCCAGACATACGAAGGAAAAAGTATGGAAAACAGCTGGCAACTTGCTCCCTGACGATGAAATGAGCTGCAGGCTTGACGAGGTTGAGAGGAGAGTACATGAAGGAGAAAATCGAGAGGCACGGTACCAGATAATCAAAAAAACAAGAACGCTAGAAGTTGAGACTATGAATACTCGAATTGCATGTATTGAGAAACAAATCTTGAACCTGGAACACTTACTAAAGTCGACCTCAGACGATTTGGAGAAGAGACTAAGCGTAATGGAAGAAGTCATCAGTAAATTTTACTGGTATTTTACTCAGCAACCTCAACAACTTGCGCAGAGCAATGAGCGATTTGTGTCGTTGGACAAGAAAGTTCTATTTCTTGAAAGCAGGTTAGATAAATTTTTGTTGAACGCAACACAGCCTATCGCACCATCCAACACAACACAAACATATCTACCACGACTACCGGTTAAGCCTTCAAGACTGAAATTACCAGAGACCCGTAAGTCAAGTCTAAGAAGCTAGTTATCACCAGTCTCGCAATATCGCATGATACTTTTGTCCTCGTTATGTACAAGCAAGATTATTGACATCTGGTAACAAGTCAACTATTGGATCCGATTGGAATTATCAGATCATAGGCAATTGAGTACTTGAATCCTGGAAGCGCTCACATTGGTGGTGGAAGTTGAACGTTAATCCCCTACAAGCTTGCAATAAGAGCAAAACGAGTATTCAGGCAAGACCAGATAACATGTCAGACTCAGCATTTTGTCAATTCTGTCTATGAAGATCATATTGTATGGTAGGCAGCCGAAATGCAGTAAGTGGTATGAGTTTACTTTATTGGTGACGTAGCTAGCTACCAGAATCTGCATCATGTACCGGATCCTCCAGAACATCTTTTTGCTCTCCTAAGTTCGTAAAATGCACTCCTTCACTTCTGCTGTCCGTACTTGAAGCTTCGCTCTGGGTGACGCCAAAGCCCGCTTCAACATTATTTGGGTGTTGAATCTGGTACGGCTCGCTGTTTTGTTTGCATCCGTAGCCAATGTAAATATTGCAAAAAACCTTTTCAGACGCTACGCTCACTGCGCCAGGCCAGATAAGACTCCTCACAATGACCTTGTCACGTACTATTGGCAGAGGTGTTATCGGAACGGAATCGACACGCCAGGTCTCGGGAGAGTCCTCATTTAAGCGCCTTAAACAAGGGACGGAGACACCGTCAATGGAGCGTAATTCTTCATCGTTATCACTTTTGGGAAGCGGAGTTGTACGGCCAGTGTCAGCATCGATATGCTTAGTGTAATGTACCCAAGATCCCAAAGACAACAGCTCTTTGCTTGTCTTGGCCTCGCAATCTTTGTCAACCTCCAAATTAGAAGATTCGTCAATCCTGAGGTACCCCTCTGGGCAAATAGCTGTTGATGATGATATACGTGCAATTTGAGCTCGTAAAAAATTCTTCTCTTTGCCTGGAAACGGTGGATGCCCATGTACCTCTCCCTCCAGGTCGCCTCGAATATACCGCGAGAGTTTTCTGGCCACTAGAATTTGGTTGCATGTCACATTTGGTAAACGAGCCCAGGTGTACTTTCCTAAAAAATAGAGCTACAATACCGATTGATTGACAAAGTACCAGTCTATCACATACCATCGTCTCTCATAGCCCAAAATGTGAACTTATTTGCTCCATCAGCACCTTCTTCATTCTCGTCAATAGAGTTTGCATTATCTATCAATTGGCCTTCGGCGACGTAGAAGCTTCCATCAAGTCCCAAAATTTTACCCCAAATACGAAGATTTCTTATATCTTGCACATTATCTATCCTTGCCGTTGATAGACATACGCGAAACATTTCGCTTTTAGAAAACGCAACACCTGCCCACTCGAGAGCATCACATTGATCCAGAATATTCGAGGTTACTGAATGGAGGTCAGGGCCGGGATTTTCATTTCCAGCGTCAGACCATTTCTGCAATTCTGCTACCACCTCTCCGAAAAGCACCTGATGTGCTTTCTTCAGAAAAAAGTTAGTCAGGTCTCGGAGGGGTACAAGTAGGACTCACTGCTTCCAGTTTTTCTTTGTTTTTATATTTGACAGTTGATTCCGGAGCAAATTGTTCCTGTCGCGCAGTGATCGACAGATATTCGAAAATCTCAGTCGCATTTCCTGGTCGTTCAACAATGATTTTCAGCAAAAGATTTGTGAGATGTTCGTATAAATTGGTGCCATCAAGGAAGTTTGTTTGTAGATACGCTTTTGCTTCCTCAAATTGTATAAGACTTCGCTGCTTAGCAGCGTCCATAGGTCGGAATTCGTCGAATTGTGAAAAGTCGCGACCCCATAGAACGTGAATGAACTATTCAAAGTACGAGGCGCAGCCAATTCCCTCCCAGTTCAGGCTTGTATCAGCGACATCTGATTCCTCTTGGCCTACATTATAATAATTGATCTGCTCTATCATTTGCTTAGACTTCCGGGGACTTTTCTTCTTCCGTTTTGCCAAGTCTGCCGTAGCTATGATTGACACGAGCTTATATAAGCGCAACTGGGAATTCTCACAAGGATAACTTACACTTGGCACGGACTTTGCGTGGCAACGCAGTATCACGAGTGCGTGGACTACTCCTTTTTCGACTACATTTGGCAAGCTGACGACTTCGAGATTCTTCCATTCGTTTACGGAAGCGAGCCATGTATGTTTTGGTGCAGCTGTTAGTGATCACGGTTAATCGACCTATCATCCCGTGAAATTATGATTTGATTACGTGGAATCCGTGAACATGGCTTTGTAATTGACTTTGCATTTGGGATCGCTTGATAGATCGCCGACGGATACGAAATTTTCAAATTCATCGTTTCTAAAGCTTTGAAGATCTCTTCTCCTGCAAGATGAGCTAAATCCCTGTAGATGACAGCGTAAGCATGCTACGACAGAGGAAGCCTACTCAGGTGCTAACCTTTTTCATCGCATCTTCCGTAGTATTTATTCCTTTTTTGTGAGATGAATATATCTCTTTATCACGATGCGATGATACAAAGTGAGGCTCTCCACCTGCAAAGATCAAGCAAGATGAAGCAGAAGTGCTGCTTAAAATTTAATACGCTACCATTGATTTTGTTGAGAGGAGTTGACAACAGCGGTCTGCTTGTGGAATCGGTCAATTCGACTATAATCTCTTCATTGTCTCCATTCTGAGCTTTGGATCGCTTAGTATCACACAATTCACATTTTGCACAGTGTGAGAGATTCATATTGGTGCAAACAGAGCACTCCCATTCGATGGCTTTTCTTGTATTATTAGACTCGAATGTCGTGGTGGAGCATTCTACTTGGACATTCGAATCTTTATACGTGCTTTCATAATTTGGCTTGCTTTGATCGTCGAAAAGCATCAAATCATGTGCTTGGTTTTGAAGTGTAGAGCTCCGACTTATAATGCTTTCCATGGAATCCGATAAACGTGAACCAACAATCGGCGTGAATTTTGACGGTTCCACACATTTGAATTGCGTCTCAGCAACATGCTTTGATGACGGCTTTGGCACTACTTCAAATCGTGGGGGAAGGAGCCGAAATGACGGTGCATTGCGGTCAATATAACATTCTTCGAATAATTCCATAGCATGCGCGGTTGCTTTACTAATGTTATTCAGCTCACCACTTTTGTCTGTGTCATTGCGCGGCAGGTTACCGATTATATGGGAAGCTTTATCCACTTCCAGAGATAAGTCTTTTTCCAGTACCACAGATGCTGTTGGTGATTGTAGAGCAAGAGAGGAATTGCATCGTTCGTTGTCACATGCTGCACAGCGTTTATCATTTACCTTGTTGATTAGAGTGCAGAAGCGACAGCTCCATTGCATAGCGGATGATGCCATCGAGAGAAGTACAGTCGTTTGTCTTGTAAATTGAGAAGGTACAATACATCTTGATTTAAGTATGGTCTGCTCTGCGGAGCATATTTAAAAGAGCTCCTTCATGAGCGCATATATACTCTACTTGTTGCATCTCCCAGGAATTTAAGCAGCGCCATTGTTTTCGACTTCATCACACCGGAATTTTGGCATCTCAAAATCGACTGCTAGGGTCGACCGACTACTTGAATGTCGTTTCAATGCATTGGGAATGTCACCGCCTGCCATTCGGACATTATCTGGGATGGAAGAAGCTGGAATGGGCTTATTGTGCAGAATTCCGTGAGCTTGTACATACGTCAAAGAAGCACAAGACCGCACAGCTGTTCTTCCAATCCAAGTCTTGTCTTCTACAACAGCAAGACTTGTAGCGTTTATTCCTCAAATGATACTCACTGCAAGCCTGTCTCGAGAATGATAAAGGGAGCATAAATATGCGCTCAGCACTGCTGGAATCATGTCTAGACGTTGACCAACAAGATAGACGCTAGTTCCCCGTCGTCGTGCCTCGCAGTCAAGCGCAGATTTAGCATTCACAAAGTATGATACGTCAGCAATGTGCACTCGGAGCGCAATGTTCCCATCCGATAAGACAGAAGTTGACGTGGCGTCATCAATATCTTGACATCCGGCAGGGTCAACGCTGAATAATTTGTGCGTTATCCTCAGATCTCTTCAATGAGACTTTTTATATTCGTCAGTTGGATCTCATTCGAGAAGAGTGCGACGGGATCAACGTTTTGCTGTACAGCATTCAGCGATTTAGTACCTTTCCATGACGGCCTCAAATTCTCGGAAGACATGCAATCGCGGCTTGGCGAAAAGGGATTTCTATTAGCTCGTTTTCCACTAGTATCGCACTCACTTCTGTCGTAACGTCTTGCATATTGCCCAATATGCTGATGGAGTGGCCACGAGGGTATGCTGGATCGATCGGCCAGCCACCAGTGATGATTTTGGGTTGTTTGTCGGTGAGAATACCGAGGTGATTCGACCGAATCCGAACTCTTGAAAAACGCATGCTCATTGGAATCGCCAAAGCGGTGTTATCGCCCTCTTTGATCATTTTTGATGGGATAGTTGCCATGATGACTCGATGAGACCTCGATTTTATGCTGATAATGCGGCCAGTGGGCCAACCTGACGCGGTTGACTCGAACGAGAGCACATCATTATCAGAAGGTGAAGAAGAAAGAACGGAATTATCGTCACTTTCGTCCCCTTCCTGGGGTGCTGATTGCTGCAGATGTAGAAGAGAGCTTGCATGTTTTCCAATACGCTCCACATGATATCGAATCAAGAAAAGGTCAGCGTCTGCTTCGAACAAGCGAGTTTCACTTTGGCGTACAGATATCTTCGATCCTCCCCATATTGGTATTTACAAATGCAACCCATCAACAACATTCTCCAGCAAAAGCTCGATGCTATGGGAATATGTATCTGAATATGCTTGGCAGCTTTGGGGGAGGCATCGCACCACTAATGTTACTTCCCGAACGTGTGTTACGTCGACTCTTCACTTTAAAGAGTGTGATGATCTCAGCATTACCTTAAGTGCCCTCTAAATCCAACAGAATTCGGTGTTATGAAGGCTAAAGGCCGTGTTCGAAGTGGTAGAGCTGATGCGCGGTGCAAACAAAAATGCAAGAAAGGTTTTCTGGGTATTGCTTTCCATCTTTATGTCTTTGTTTGGTCATATATGGGCTGTTCGGAACCTTTCCAGCGGTTTTAGAGTCGGGTGATGCTGTTTGAGTGTGCTTGACGCCGCTTATTATCGGCGTTTTAATGGCTCGTTTTTTTCTCTGGAATGGTGCAATGCGACATTTTGTCCAATGATCTTATTAGCCAATTAACGACTGTATATCACATTGCTAGACTATTGCATCCTCGAAAATCTGGCCTTCGTTACGTAGCCACAATACAGTATTACGCTACAATATTAATTATATTTATTTTCATCACAAGTGGAGATAATATTTTGCGGAATCAAATCACTCGTGGTCGCGTCCAGCAACATGTTACGGCAAAGTAACAAACGAATTTTATCTCCTAATGGTCAGTACACGAAGTATCAACTGGCTCTAGCAATCGAACAAAATCCAAGGTCCCCCATACTTCCTGTCTACTTTCAAGCTCAACGCTAGATCGGAAGAGAAGGAATGAGAGGCCGTCTCTAGTGCCAGCGCCTCATAAGTTTAATACGCGAACTATACCACTGCAAAGCTGATACTCGACAGCTTTCAAATATCGTGACGCACTCTATCCACACGATGAAAAAGTATCTGTATGAGAATTGATCTCTATGCGTTAGACTCAATTTGAAAACTTCGGCAGCTACAAGCAACAGAGGATAACATTCTCAATCCAGAATCGAGCCTAAAGTCGTCTTCAACACGGAGGAGAACAGAAACACGATAAGCATCTTGGATACAGACGTACGAATGAAAGCAGAATTGATAGGCTGTCTTGGAACGATTACTCCATCAAGCTCCAAAGCATTCTTGGATCAGAATAAAAGTGCGGTAAGCTCATAGACGCGTCATTCGGCTCTTCGAGATACTCACATAGTCATGATAGTCTTCTAGCACAGCCGCAGGCGGAATTTTGGCAGGTTTGGTGTGAGCTTCTTCTCTGGTTTTATGGTGGCTGATAAAATTTAAGCTGTCTCGCGATCAGCATTGGATGGTGAATATCACGTATGGCAGTCTAACGGAAGTGGTTCATTCGAAATCCGACCATGTGAAGAAAGTAAAGCAATCACAAACGGTGGCTGAGTCATAATATACCTGAAATAAACTGCAAATTTTTTGCCAAATCAAATCGCATTGAAAGTACATTCGTCAGCATGCCAATTTCGTTTCGTTCGCAGTTTCTGTGCATGACAAAATTGTTAATACAATTCAGGCGTTATCGACCAAAAGCGAGAGCGAATGCTTGACTTGAATGCTTAGAAGGCTTCTCACACCACTTGCGCATCTGCAAAAAAAATCATGCTTGTTTGCTATATTAATAATCTTAACAATCAATTTTCAAGACGTGGCTTCTTAGAGTGATGACGGGAGCGGTGACTATAATAACTGCTCATCTTCTTGAAGCACTTGTTGCAATCCTCGCATGTCCGATCAACGTCGTTGAGCGCTCTCTTCTTTGCTGGGTGTCACTCCCTATCCGGATTCTCGGTGCAGTACCGGAGATGGTTACGAAGCTGAACCCCGGAGCCGTACTTCTTCGGGCAGAACTGGCACTTAAATATCACGTGGGGGGTCGCTCCAGACGCATTCGCATTCCAGTATACGCCCTTTGACCGTAACGGCGAGATGCATGAGGTAGTTGGTCTCCCGGAATGCCGCGTTGGCGTGGACGAGGTCCCCCCTGATGAGCACGCAGTCACCAGGTCCGAACTCTAGCACTCGGCGCTTACTCAAGTCCGACTGAATAAAACACCTGTCGTGCACGACGAATTTGGTGTCGGGCGTTAGCCCTACGCCGATGATGACTTGAATCGTGTCGAACTCGGCTCTGGCACGCTCGATCTCCGGAGTTGAAAAGCTCTGGTGTGCTTCTTCTTCGTCGCCACCAGCCAGGTTCTTTAGAGCAACCCACCTCGCAGCCTCCCATCGCATCAAAGGAGCCTTTTTCAATATCCCGTTCGTGATCGCGACATTGATACTGGTAAACGCTGGATTCAGCGGAGCAGAGAGCGACGCTTGCATAATGTGCTCGTCATACTCCCCGGTCACTTTCCTATAGATCGATGTGTATTGGAGCTTTGGCACCGCATCCAGCGCATGCTTAACGACGGAGGCATTGACGAGGCCGGTAAAGGTGGCGTACCCATGCTCCCAGAAGTTTTTGAGCTGTACTTCCATGACTGCCAAATTGGAAATGAATGCTACCTCCGAGATCACTGATCGAGAGTTATGGCTTTTCCCCCAACTTGCGCAACTGCAATTTGAATGGGAGCGATTAGGTGTATCCCAGACACTTGGCGATTTTTGCTGACTTGAATTCGAAAAGCCTTTTGCCATCACTGCGCAAGTGCAATTTAAAGGAAGGCGAATAGGTGTATCCCACGCAATTGGGAAGACTGGTGTCAATTCTTGTCGACAAAAACGGCACATTTCGAATATGGCAGACAAGAAACAAAAATTTGACATCCTTACTTGGAAACTATGCTCTACTTTTCGATATGGGGTGAAGGGGTTTACGGCACATACCAGAATGTTTCGTTACATATATCATAAAATGCTGCTTTTGCTGAATGAAAGAATCACATTGCTAATCACACAAGATGAAGGCTGGTTTCTTAATGAAATTGCTCGTGCAATATGAAAATTATGCAGTAATATGCAACGCCGTGATACACTTGCAAAAGCATTGGAGCATGTTCAAGTTTGTAAGTATGGTGATATCAATACGTATTTTTGGAGACCCACACTGTTTGTTTACAAGTCGATGTAACTCAAGTGGCGGCACCAACTGACGAAATCACACGGAAAAACATTTTACGAACATCGAAGCTTATTGCATTGAGATATCTGCACACTTGTGCTTCGGTGCAATTGCAACAACAAAAAACGCTGCAGTTTTGATGTGATTCAATGTTCTCAGGAACATAACTCGTTTCAACGAGTACCTTCAGAAGCACAGCTGCGAAGAGGTTGCATGCTGGTGATGTACTTATCATGGCATCAGCTCTTGTTTGTCAACTTTGTTTTTATAGATATTGAGTAGTATCAGCATATAGAGCCCATGGGCATTTTTTGATTTGCAAGGCTCTTTGAAACTGTGAATCGCAAACAGGCAAACATTTTCAAAGCCTTATAGAATTCAATGCAGTGACTTTTTCCCTACATACACAGAGTAAAACATAACGTTCATCCATTCGTCTCTATTCTCGGACCGATGATTGTTGTTATAGCTCTCCATATCAGCTCGCAATTGCCAATCATCTCAGCATTAACTACGAATGCTTCAATGCCGGAATCAAACCATTATGAACTTACATGTGAGTAAACT
The DNA here is from genome assembly GCA_902706625.1 of Albugo laibachii. Taxonomy (NCBI): domain Eukaryota; phylum Oomycota; class Peronosporomycetes; order Albuginales; family Albuginaceae; genus Albugo; species Albugo laibachii. The sequence goes on along the minus strand of CACSLJ010000033.1, from coordinate 40,864 downwards.
GTTATGGATCGGATGGGGTGGTGTCAGGATTGGCTGTATTATCGACTAGCGTTGTCTCCCCTTTTTTGTGGATGCAACAGTCTGATAAACTACGGTGGCGATGTCTCTTCATCCATGAGCGCGCAGACTTGGCTGCCTGGGCTATACCCGCACGTGAGTCAAATGAATGAAATCCCCGATGGAGGAGTTTTGGAATCTTCAAAGTTGAAGATGGATATGCATGGTCTACATAAGATTTGTTCTTTGACGATTAAAAAAAGGGTTTGGGATACGTGGGAGTCGCTGAAACCTTCCCACGCATTGGAGCGCAGGGTTGACTATTTAGTACAGCTGCCGTAAGCAAATTCAGCAGTAATCCTTTCATCTCGAAAAATCGTGTTTCCGCATGCTTCTCCTGTGTCGCGTCCGTGACGATCGTACCAGGATTAAGCAAGATCTTTATTTAGGAAACCATGACAGACATGATTATTCTATTTTATTTGTTCAGTCTGCAAGACTAGACAGATACTCTAGGAGTAGAAATTGTCTAGATTTAAGCCGCGTCGTTCATCAAAATATTCATTTTGCACAGCAGAACCAAAGGGAAACTGCAATGGGTGATAACTTTCTGGCGATATCGATCAATGAGCCAAATTTATTTTGCGCGTTCCAGACAACGCAATCGCGCACTTCTAGAGCGGGGGTTTTCGACGACTTCCTCTCTGCATGGTTTAACGACTTTCTTATTGATGAAACGGAACGTTTTCCCCCTCAAAGATTTCGACAGATCGCATTGCAAGGAGTCCAATTGTCCATCCTTTAACTCATGCGCCTAAAGAAGCACCCGAGTTAGTGTTGACACCTTCGATTATAGCATACACGTTTTGCTGCCCGCCCACCAGAGTGCGAAAAATTTGTTTTATTGGCCTGTCCTCTAACGAATGGAACGCTATTGTCACTATACCAGCAAAAATTGAGTCCTTGGATAAACATAAAGCAGGTAACAAACCCTACCTAAACGCGCACCGGGTGTCAGATGGTTAGCAAGCACCGGAACTCCTTCGTGGACGTGTGCGAGTTCCTTATTCACCTGTATACGTAGGGCTTGAAAGCATCCAGTAATTGGACGTGCCAGACTTGATCTATTCGTTTTTGACGCATGACTTGGGGATAACCTCTTTGGTCTCCATTTGGCTGCAACTTCCTCAATTGCGTCGCGCAAATGAAATGTCGTTTCGAACGCTCTCGAACCTGGGGCGGCTGTTTCTCGCTTCCTTACAATAGCTTTAGCATACTCTTTTGCACACTTGAGCTCTCCGTACTCTCGAAATATTCGAGTCAGTTCTACCTCCGATGATGTCTGGAGTATGTCAGCCGCACAATCTATCGTCGAATCTGACTCATCGAATCTCATATTCAGTGGACCATCACGCAACCAGCTGAATCCTCTCTCAGGTTTATCGTAATGCAAACTATTCACTCCAAGATCCACTAATATTCCGGATACTTCAGATGGAAATCCCGAAACCTTTAGATGATTCTCCAAATCAGCATACGAACCATTTACAAATTTGACGCGACTTGTAAATTTTTTCAGATTATCGGTGGCTATCGACAAGACTTCTGGATCTCGATCTATGCAAAGCATTCGTATATTCGGATCGCTTTCCAGTATCTTTTGTGCATGTCCCGCACAACCGACTGTCGCGTCTACAAAATATCGAGGTACTTTCATTTCTTCGGATACTAATAATTTTGTCACTGATTTAATCAAAACCGGAACATGGTAGAACTTTCTGCGTTGTCGATCAGGTAATCTCCGTAACACGACTTCGTTACATCCGTAATGAGAACATACTGAGCGCAGCAATCGCATGCTGGAAAACCACAAAAGTCGTATCGATTAATATTCATTTTCACAGTAGATGCCAGCGAACCGGTGTGATTTTGGCGTTTTCTTTTGTCTGAATTGGATGTTTATCCTTTTGTAGCGACTCGAAATCAACACCATCTTGTGCGATATTAATGAAGGATGCTATTGGTATGCACTTAGTGAGGATTGAGTTTGGAAATGTTACAAAGAAATCAGAATATAGATACATTATGTGGTAGTATAGTGCAAAAATATTCGCTAGGGACATCTAACAAACGGGGAGTATGTAAAGGGAGCAGGGACAATGCTATGTGACGGCGCCGCTCGTGTCCACTGCGGGTTGAAACGGACTAAACGATGGACTAAATAAACCAGACAGATCACACTGCAGTAAGACTTTGTGACTCGAAGTTTGCGAATAATGTGATAAGCCGCAGATTGATCAATCTGTATGATCAAATAGTCAATGCAATCTTTACCATGTGGGTTCAAGCGTTTTACTTTTGCAACTATCTGACCTTGTACTCGATATTGGTACTTCATGATTTAGTCCCATCTCACACTTTTTATAGCATAGCAAGACTGAAAAATTGAACGGCAAATGGATAAGATATTGACATCTTTGATCAGTATATTCAACACACTATTTCGCCACATAAATAAAAATCTGCATTAACGTGACCACGGCCGCAATGCCATGCAATGTGAGAATTGAAAGCTCAATATCAAAATCTAATAAATTGTATTTATAATAAAAGCGGAAGTAATATGCGCAACATTTATCCATCTCCACACTCAGAAAGCACAAAAACGTTCATTTCATTCCAAGGAATACCGTGATGGAGAAACACGGCAGTTTTTACCTTCAATCTAACACAGCGAGCTCCTCTAACATCCTACAACAGAGCGGAAAAACGTGCAGACTGCCAACAGCATCCGTCGCAGCACTGGAGATGCCTTCTCGGATTTGAGGTAGTTTGTTTGCGGCGTCATCCGCGTGCCTTCGGGGATATTGCGCCGCCACCGAAATAGAATGAGCCACAGGTTGGTAGGTTGGAGTTTCCACATGCACATAAGCTCCTTTTCATCTCATGCTTCGAGGGCCCGTACAGCTCATGCGCGACGGAGTAGTTTCACTGAAAATCTAAAGTGCTGGCTAAGCGTGCTGTGCTCTTCCAGCGCCAGCAGAACGGGAAACTTGAGCATCGACGTTGGGCCGCACACGAGCAGAAGCGGGGGATGAAAACAACCTTTTCCTAGAAAATGGCAGAACTGACGAATCATTTCAGGACTTGTGGGTTATCGCCGAATTTGTATAGCACGGCTATTTCACAGTTCTTTAGCCGCAACGAAAAAAACAATAAAAAATTGCGAAATTCTGTATTGGGACTTTTCGACTCATGAAGAAACCCGTCCTAAGCGGGATAGCAATGGAATCCCTTGCATTCTTTCGGTGACAGATGATAAGGGTATATTTTCACTGACACAAAAAATGACTTTGTGGAATAGCAATCTAAGACCAAAGATGGGCGATTGCTCGATATCTCAGACGACGCGTACTCAATGTAGCTTCACGGAGAAAGGACCACGTGCGAGATATGAGCCAGATGGTGCTACAAATACCTTCAAACCACGCAATTCTTCAATGCTGCCGCCCTCTTTCGCTGGACTTCACCAGGATGGCTTTTGTCATTGGTGAGTCGCTTTGCCAAAGAATAAACCATGACTCCCGACACCTATGTAAGCATGATGATCTAAAAAGAAGCAAATGCAATCGGCGCAATAAATAATCTCACCACTATCAACGTTGCAACGCCACGTTTGGTGTCAAAACATTGTGATTCTTGATAAGAACAGTATAAGATAGAGCTGAGTAGAAATACACACACAGCACGAAGACTTTGCATGATTCCAGTAGTCACCGCGCCGCTTGCCTCAAGCATCATGAAATATGTGAATCCATGTACCAATTGAGACATCGTGTATGCGAATAAAGCCATTACGATGCTCTACAAAGCGACATCTGAGTGAATATGAGAAATCCTCAGGTAAGAACTAACCATAGTTTTTCCATTAGCTTCTGTCACAGGCTTTGTAATGAGGTTATCCCACGATGGTAGCACGAAGATTATCTGATACACTGCTATGATTGCGACACAGATAGTTCCGATCTGCAAGCAAAATTCTCGCGCTTGTGGTCGCTCGGGAAGCGTAAACATATACTCTCCCATCACTATACATCAAGTGAGATATATTTGATCAGCACCCATGACGTAAGCGATTTAATACCGTAATTGGCGCCATAGAAGGCTGCCCCAAGAAGTGTGTTCAGGCATCCCATCAATACCATGTCATAGTCTTTACCTAAAGTTGCAAGGAACATAGAGTTCCTGTGAAGTGGAAAGCAGATAGATCAATACATACTGTCATTTTTTGATTCTCCTAAAGCGCTGTATGACAATCCAAACGTGACAAGGGCAATCCCGGTCCATTGTTCCTATAATAACAGTGAGAGGGATTAATATGCACAATGAGATATCGTACTCTGGAGACTTGCTTTCTTAATGCGATTCGTGATATAAAAGCAGACCAGCAAATTACCGATGAGTAGACAACTACAGAATTAGTGAGCATGCAAAAATCGCGCTAATGTAATGTACCTTGAAAAAGACCGCTACCAGCCATTGATAGTCCCGTATTAGAGAAGACACACCCTGCGAAGTCCAAAACGACCGAGAGCATGATGCAAAGCTGTGTGGGTGTTGCCCGAAGATACGTTTGTGCGGCGTGGAGAAGATTTGATTTATTTTTGTGAGTACTCGTTCGTTGTGGAAGAGATTCGGCGATGAAGTCCAAGCCCATGCGACTACGAAGATTTTTACTTGTATTCTCCTTTCGAGATAAAATGACTTTGATTCATCGTACCGGATCAACATTGTGTCCTTCGAACTTGATGGCTTCCTAGCAAGCGTTTAAAAATTCATTGCTGGTTGTATTAAAGTGGAAAAATCAATACAATAAAAAATTGCTGCGTACTTGGACTGGTCGTTTTTTACGTCCATATTTCCATTTGACTTATTCAAATAAGCACTTTGAATGTTTGTATCTCCCTGCTCAAGTTCGTATATGTCCGGAATGAGTCCGACAAGCATCATGCCAAGATAATTACATAGCGGTAAGAGCAAAGTTCTTTGATCTAAGAAAAGATACAGTCAAAGGTATACTGGAAAAACAGGAACATTAAGACCTCCTGCTCCTTGATAGAATATAAATTGTGCAATGCACGTGGAGAAGATGCCAGTAAAAAGGAACGTCCCTTGCACGGCTAGATGCCGAAGGCGCTGTGTTGACACGTGCATGGTAGATAGTATTGCACCGGTATTTACCGAGTTTTGTATGTCTAGAAGCACCCACACATTCATCCCAGCGGTAATCAGCCTTCGGATGCTTCATTAATTTCTAATGTGGAAGGGTCATACATATCCTTGTTAAGAAGACATTCGTGAAAACATCTTTACTCGAATTTTGCGTTGCCGTTGCGGTTCGATCAAGCCAAGTCATAGAATATATAAGAATTCAAACAAAATAATTGTAGTTTGTATGGATGGTAAGAACTAGCGCTGTGATCACTAAAGCTAACTTCATTACGCTTTGATGAATTTCCAGCTTGTTGCTTTGCAAGGTTCCTGATTATGAGATCCTGCACAAAAATCATTAAATGCATTCTTGTCAATGCGACGGGAAGGATACCGCTGCACATGTTCATATAAACTCTGTAATCGCGCGTTTTTAAACATTTGACAATCATCCTGGAGTGGCGCAGATTTATAGGTTGTAAGTCTTCCCGTACGTTTTCTTGTTTACCTGATGAGGGCGACAAACTTCGGTTCAATGAGACAATCGGCTTGGAAAGTATAACCTTTCCTCATTTACCATTTTGACTCATGTTGATTACTCAACTACTTGACCTTGGACCACCACCCTTCTGTACACGCTGTAAATTTCATACTTAGCATGCACTGCTGAACTAAAATTTCTCTCAATAATGCAGTGTTTGTTTGTAGACTGAATGTTCCAAAACTACGCCAACCTTGTCCCATCCATTCAAGCAGGATAACTTGTGCGGATATATTGGAGCCAGGAGACCCGAAGGATGATACACGACTATTTTAATTTAGTTTGAGGGATTGCGTCAGGCAGTAGGTGATAGGATTTTTTGTGTGGATATTTCAGGAACAGGCGGAATATAATTATACATGAAAAAGATTGTGTCTCCATGCAGCAACCATGATGATTTGACATGCATGTATACGCGTATACGCTCAAGGGAAAAATCCAATCGTGACTGCAAACGGCTCGTTGGATGATTGTCCCTTACAAAGGATCATCTCTGTATATAGAACGGAAATTGATTACACTTGAAAGTGCGAAAAAATGTGTTGCTTGGTGTCTTCGCTTGATAAGGGAACCTTTAAGCTAAAAAATCTCTGTGGTACCACGTTACTTTTACTTTGCAAATGCATTACTTACTATACAGTGGGTTTGGAAGGTGAGCACCCCCCCAATGAAAAATCACGTTTTACGTCTGTGCTTTGTTGATTTTTCCAGCATCAGAAAAAAAAATTGCTGGAAAAAAGTCTACGACCCCGCAATCATAACTTGGAAGTTATATTGCCTATTTAAATGCCTGCACGTAAGCCTATACTTTAATCAAAATAAAAGATTAAGGATGGTCAGCGAGTACTTAGTGTTGCCGCCCTTTGCGGCAACAGGAAGTTTTCGATGGGGTTCAGATCGGGGCTTTGAGGCGGGTGCATGAAGTCCGTTAGTTGCGATTCGTCCACGCAGTCCTTCATCAGCTTAGCTCGGTGAGCTGGTGCATTGTCTTGCACAAAGGGAGTTGGAAGACCAAGAAGGGCCCGAGTGGTGGGGATTTCTTCCTGGAGAAGCTTGCGGTAGTACTCTCCGTTCACTGTGCGGTCGCAGAAGTGGATGGTGCCGACGCCATTGGAAGCGATCGAGCTCCAAACCATGAGTGACGTGCGCACGTTCTTGTGCGTTGCTGTCGTGCACTTCTCAGCAAAGGTTTCGCTCGTCCGGCGCCAGACGGACATCTCACCGGTCGAGCCGTTGAGCTGGACGGACGCCTCGTCCGTAAAGAGGACATTGGCCCAGTCTTCCTCACGAGGAAGAGCAGCCAACATTCGTTTGGCGTACGCCAGCCTCTTGCTCTTGTGTACCTTTGAAAGGTAGGGTTTCTTGCGAGAGCTTCGTCCATTGAGACCGGTGGCTTTGAGCCTGTTGCGCACTGTGGTGGCCAATCTCATCAAAGACCTCGGCGGCGATGGCGAAAGCACTTGCAAATCGGTTCTTCTCTACTGCGCGCACGATGCGCCGGTCGGTTCGCTCATCGGTTATGCATGCTTTTGTGTTGTTAAAATGGTCTGTGAAGCTGCAAATGCACTTTTAACTTAATAAAAGTATGGGATTATGTATAGGCACTTAAACAGGCAGTACAAATTTCAAGTAAACATGGCGGGGTTAAAACGAAAAGAAAACGTAATTTTTCATCGGGGGGGTGCTCACTTTTCGGACCCACTGTAGTCTATTTCTGGTTTAGCGAGGTATACCTGTTCATCTTCAAAACGCATACTGTAGCATGTGTTTTCTGGTGATGTGAGTCGTGTAGTCACAATATTGTACCTCTACCAATTGTTTACAATCCTAACTATCGATACTATTGATGCTCCCATATTCTACTCATATTGATGTTTACTTAAGTCGATGATTGTAAGACATTTCTGACACTTGAAGCATTTTCTTCTATTATTACCCTTTGTTTGGCAATCACGAGATTTGTGACTCCTATCAAATGCTGCAGGAGTGTCTCATCAGCATTCTCATAATCATGATTTGAGAGATTACGGAAATTCTGTGCTTTTAGTGGGTGGCATATGCAAGCGCTTATCTTTCACCACTTATAAACCCACCTTGAGGTGATGTCGATTAGGCCAGAGATCTCTCCTATTAGTTAGGTAATCATATTCTGCATTGTACCGGCACACATTTCTGTATTCGTTGGAGATCTGTTATGTTTCTGATATGACGTTATTACATGCAGTATATGAATTATCTTTTCATTCATTATTGTGCAGAGCATTCACCAAAACGCTGACAGCAAAACAATTTACAAGCAGAATCGAGAGCTATCACTTTTAATCTCACAAAGTAAAATCGCAATTAGCTTTTAAGAGTTTTGTTGTGAAATGAGAAGTGTGTAATAGCTCAGCAGCCTCCTAGGTTTGAAATATAAGAGTCCCCTCGATGCTGTCGCGCACTAGTCATCAAAATTACCGATAGCGAGCAATCCAAGCAACTATCAGGATATCCATCCAGTCAAAATACCACGATCTTTGCCGTAGTTCAAAATGATAGATCGCGACAAATAACAAACTCATACCTGATTTTGATTATAGCTTCACTTATTTCGATCATGCTGGAATATGCTGCGTGAACGAAAAGCATGAAAGAGTACCATGGCCAAATATTGCGATGATTTGTAGTTAAGGGTGAAGGCTAAACAAACTCGGATATGGGAAGTGGTACAGTAGTGCAGGTGACTACAGCGAAACTTCATAGATGTAGTCTTGATCCGATTTAAAAGTGTGCAAACAGCCGGGCTTTTATTAATCAAATTTATCAAATGAAATTGACTCAACCAAATTTCTTTATACATCTATTTCTATCCCGCTTCTCAACGTTCAAGTCACTTTGACGGCAGCTCATAGGTTTGGTCTTTTTAATGACGTTGATCTATGTCTACCATCTGAGGAGTATACATCTCTATGAGCTAACGCCGTGACCGATTCTCTCTCTTTCGTGCTCGTTCGATAAATCGTATGCTGCATTAGATGTCAGCGCCTTACGCACGAGAAACTGAAATACGAAGTGTACCAGATTTTGGTACTCCCCCATCACGCTCCTACATACCTAAATATATGAAACGGTGAGGCTGTCTAAATTTGTTAGAATTATTTGCAAAAGGGAACCGTTGGGTGAGCTCTGAAAACGAAAATTAAACTAGAAAACCTCGAACCAAGTGGAATGGCTATTATCCTTCAGCTCAAGCGGCACGAATCTAATTATACATTTAGAGGCGTCTTTTCGCCAATCCCAAAGGTAGAGCATGGAACAGCGATGCAACCGCACCTGTTGTCGCTTTGAAGCGGATGTCACTTTCGTCGAGGATGACTATAGGATTTGTGTGGTGGATATTGAAAGAGCTGGACTAGTTGCGATTGCAATCAAGAAAGATTCGGCATCACTGTATCTGACTTGTCGCTTTGACGAGAATGAACTCGCGGCTGCTTCCATTGACAAATCTCTCCATGGATGCAAACGGCTTATTGGATCTCTGATACTCACAAAAAAATATATTTGTGAGCAGGAAAATGAACCCGAAACACTGGAGCCAGTCAAATATTTACATCTGACATCTTTGCTGAAAAATAATGATTGTTATAAACCGAGCATTTCTCATCAAGCAGCTATCGACTATTTGTCTAATGCTACGACCGCACCTACCGCAAGCATCTTGAATGTTGCATCTAGCCATAAAACAAGTTCATGTCATCCTGTTCTGCATATCGTTGCAACTGGACTAGCAGAATTATGTCGAGCTCAACCACCAGAAGAGATGGCAATAAACTGGTTGGGGAATTGGTTGCTCAAACACAATCCAACAAAGCCGATAATAGAAGATGATTGTTAGGTATCAATGTCTTTTGACTCACTACTTACGAGTTGCAACCAGTAGAGACTATTCGCAAGCATAACCACACAATTCCCAGACTACTAGAAATTCTAGAGTTACTGACTCGATCCCTCATTGTAAAATTACGATCTCAACTCACTCATTCCTCGCTAATTAACAAATAAAAGGCCCTACCAGTTTTTTTAACGGCACAAATAGATAATTTTTGCAAAAGGAACGTCAAGAAATCTACTTATCTAGATTCTTATGAAATCATCGAGATCTCCTTTGATTCTCTTGTTTAGTCTAGAGTAATATTTTGCACGCGAAAAGCAACAACAGAAAAGCTTATTTTTTGTTTGTACGTAATGTTCATTCCACATGTATTCCGTGTTGTTTACGTGAAACATATAAGATGTTACCCCGGATTAGTCCTCAGTCCCTGATCTAGATGTGATATTAATACCCGCTGCGAAACTGCAATTTCGACCAGAGATGCTTCATTTCCGCACAAGTCATTAAGGGCTCGATTACGAGTCTGTGAGACAATCAAGAAGAGCAGTGTATCATATTTTCGCAGGCATCGAATCGCGACCACTGGTCTATTTTCTGGGTTTTATTGTTCAGTACACATCGTTAACTAAGATTTCTGTGTGGCATCAGCAATTAGTGGCAGTAGATTTTGTTACCATTTCCTAGGCGTCTTGTGCCCAGCGCATTGCTTGCAGCACGTCCACTTGGCGCAGTAGCTCAATTTCTTGCTGCATGGTTTGGCTGTCGACGTCGTGTAAACGCTGCAGCAAGGCGTCAAAGCGCTCGACGACGCGGCGATTCTGGACCTTGCTGATCTCTGAGTTGAACTGACGGATGATGACAGCATCCTTTGGTTGCAGATAGGACGTCGTGTTCGGCGGAAAGCATGTGAACTGTCAAGTTGGAAATTGGGGTGTCAAGGTGATGAGACGACACGTTGTCAAGACGTAAAAGCATGGACCGATTTTCCGCGCGCATCCTGTCATTGAAACTGGAATGCCCAGTGCTGTAAAAGTTCGGTTATCATCCAGCTTTTTGCATTGCTGCTGTAGTCGACGCCAAGCTCGGAATCACCATCGCTGGTGCTCACTCCGACGAAGAGCAGCGGAAGCTTGAGAGAGCCGTCTACGTTGCACGCAACGGACGTCATGCACTTCTTTTTGTTCCTGCGTTCTGAGAAGCGCACTGCTGCAATGGACCGGCTTGGTGCCGTGCAATAGAAGTATGCTGGCTCATCCATGTTGTATATATCACGGCGCGCGTAGCTCTTTGTGATACGTCGCAAGTCATAGCGACCTTGTTCTACATCAGCAGTCTTGACTGAGGAAGCTTCTCGTGCGTAATGTTGGAAGAAATCCCGTGGCGCTTCTAAAAGCGAGTAATACAGCCATTAGAAAACGCCAGAGCCGAGAGGTCGTTAAGTGGAGAAAGTCCTGTCTCCGCAGTCAGTCGTTCTCGAATTGTGTCTGCTTTTTCGCGTATCGTTGCGCTTGTGACGATTGGGGTCTTCCATCTCTAACTCTCGCGAATCCACCACAGCAGCTTTTGGACGAGCTGTGGTGACATAATCGGTCGGTGCGAATTGTGCATGAATTCAAGCTGTCGCCTTCTGCTGCTTTTAACACACGGTGGATCGTCTTTCTGCAGGGCGAAACTCTGAGCTTGAACGCGACAAGATTTTGTTCAGAGAGCTGGTATAGAGTCATTCAGGGTGTGCTATGTGCTGCGTGCGGAGCTGTTTCTTCTTTTTGTTGGTGAGTCGTGTGTACTGCATGTCAGTGTAGGTTTTTGATTGCGCGCCAGCCAAATTAAAAAGCAAGTAAATAGGTTCGACACATAGTTACCGTTTCTGAAGGGGTGTGTGATAGTGCAGATGTCTCTCTAAAAGGGGGTTTTCTGTACCACATTGCTATTTCTAGGAATTTCTTATCACGATACAAGAAATCGAGTGATTTAAAACATATTTCACACGATTCGCAATTGAAGCTAAACTTCCAATTCGAACGGTAAGGCCAAAAGCACTATCAATTGATTGTGGGATTCGCAGCAACCTCTACCATACGATTGTAGGCACCTTCCCACGATACTTGATAGAAAAAAGCTCATTTCGAATCTGGAAAGGATTCGATCTCATATTTTTATGATATTCATCGCATTGCCACAATAAGATCAAAAGTCTGCGCTTTTTCTACATTCCGCCACAGGATCAAAACTTGAGCAACTGCGATTGGACAATGCATACCTTTCAGATTGTCTTGAATTCCCGACACGTTGATCTGTGGTATCGAGCAACTTGACAACGCGCTTCTGAGTGCTTGTCACATTGTCTGAGAGCACAGGGTCTTTTTTATGACATGCGGTGACTGTTTTGGCGAGAAGACGCTTACAATAGCCATCGTACCGTGTGTAATCAGCACAACGGTCGACTTTGTAGAGCTTGGGTATGACCTGCACTTAATATGGGTCAGAGTCAAAAGCGACTTTCACTCTTGAATTATGGTTCGCCAGCCCATACCAGTGGTGAAAGAATACATGATATGCAAATGATTCGCTGGAAATGCTCCAAATGTCTTGATGGAGCACTGTCTCAATTCTATCTAGAACCTGTGAAGCACTCTAATGGTGGGAAGTCATACATGATCTTTACCAAGACGATCTTATATAGATCTCCCTTTTTATTGAAACCTATCGATTTTAGAAAACACGCAAATTAAATTCATTCCGCTTTTTTACATTAAGCAATCCCTTCGCATGCGCGTGCAACTGACGATCGACCAGTAACGCAAGCTCGTTCGGCAGGACGCGAACAACGACAGCTCACGCTTTATCAACTCGGGATGTGGGTGAAAGACCTTTTTTCTCAGACACGTGCACCTTCCATCTAAAATGTGAGCCAGCTCTTGATGCGGTTTCACACGCACCCAGCGCTGCTGCAACCGTGACATGATGCAATCGTCCCTGCGTCCAAAATCTCCTCACTTCTTGACAGGCAGCTACATGTGTGGATCAAAGAGTGCGATAAGCGGGGTATTTGTATCACTGCTCATCTAATTAGGATCAAGACAAAGCGAGTGCGAGACGAGCTAGTCGTCAGGTGCTTGTCAATGACGACGCGTATTATATCTCTCGAGATCTGGCCATAATACTTTCAACGTCACCACAACCTCAATTCACGGCGTAACCAAGGAGATCCGGCTCAACTAGTGCTGCTTCTGGCGACAAATTGCGCGTAGTGCTGCGATGAAGTGAAATACGTGCACAATATCGATGAGACAGCGTATACTACTGCAAGGCGCCCAAGAAGCGTTTGACTATCTTTGTGACAACAAACACCGATGGCACGGAGAATACCCCGTTGCTATTTGTGGCATCGCGATCCAAACGTGCTGCTTCAGGTGGCACTCTGCAGAGCGGCATGGCGTCCAATACAAGAGCACGAAAAAGAGCTGGATGATTCGCGCGCTTTTTCATGAGTGGGGGGATGAGCTCAATAAGGGCATGAAGAAAGAAGGCTGCCAGGTCTTGCTTCTCCTAGATAACGCTTCTGCTCATCCTGTCGAGCTACCTCTTAGTAACGTGGATATCGGGATGTTGCCGCAGATCACACCATCGTTCCTGCATTCAATGTATGCGGCCTCAACTCGTCTCTGAGGCGTGGTTTCACCGCAGGCAGGGATGTCACATTGTAGACGCGGCAGACGGCACCACGGACCACGGAGTGAAGAACGCCAAGGAGATCTACAAAGTTGACGTCATGCAGGCTATGAATTGGTGCTGTGATGCGTGGGAGCCTATGACGCATTCTACCATCACGAACTGTTGGAAGCTTACTGTCATTACATTTGAAGACGTTTACGAGCTCATTCAGGGCATTGCGAATGTGTCCCTGCATTTAATTCAATGAAAACGTTTTCTTATTCTATAAATATCTGTATTGAAAAATGGAATTGTGAATATGCAAAATCATAGCCGCAAGGTTGCATATTCGCGCGGGTTGATAACCTTTAAAAGCGTAATGCCGTTATGCCATTAGCCACGGGAGGCTTACATTTCATTATCTGTTAAAGCTCTTAGTATCCTAGCCCCCGTTTTGAGGTACCACCTGTAGTGTTTATGACAATGCGGTTCACGGGTATAGGGTACTGTACCAGCACACCGGGACTTGCTGCTAAGTCGAGGAGGCTAAAGTGCACAGAGAGCATCTTTTTCTTAGATTCAGGTTTTATTACTGCCATATGAACAGCGTGATAAAGTTAACACGAATTGAAAGAAGGCTGAAATCTACTGACGCATTGTAATCTGCGTCGCAGCACGGAATGGGTTCCTAGAATGATTTTGAGCGATTTTGACCGATTCGTCACTGTAGTAGCACTTCCATATGATGCAGACGCACAGAGCTTTTTGCGCCTTCCTCTTTCATATGATGAACGGCTGGTTAGCTCTATTTTAATTCGACATGCTTCCCTGTGCGCATAATGAAAAATAAACATGCACGGCATGAGTCCTGTGTAATTGTTCTTGCAAAAACTATTGCTATACAGCGGATTAGATGATCGCACTTCTTGCCAAAGCAGACATCCCTACCAATATTATGTGGACTGAAAAATAAGAGGAGCCTTTCAGTTATAAAATTGCCTTTCACGACCATAAGGTACCTCCTGATGTGCTTTCATCCCTACGCCACAGAACCGTTACTCTGCGGGGTTATCAATCATTATACCAAGGAAGCCGGAACAATACGACACAAATGCGTCAACTTTTCTCATTCACAAATAATTTAATTACGACCGAGTCCGAGGCGTATTGCAAATTGAAGAAGAAGCAAAATCAGCATTCTCTCGCTGCGATACTGTTTCTGGCCTATCTGTGAGTCAGACCAACAGCGTCTCTTTCTGAGTAGGCACAATAGGTGATATATTCGTCTGGGACGTGTAATGAATTCGTCTCATCGTGTAGCGCCTGAGGTAAATCCGAAAGACATCGCCAATCGATCGCTGCCAGCGCCGAAACATAGCTCGTTGAAAACATTCATACGACCCATTTACACTAAGAAAGCGAAGGTGACACTGACTCCACAGCAGCAATATGAGCTTATGTCTCCGTGGAAACGACAAATTCTGCTGATGCTGGATGCAAAATGGTTTACAATCATGATGCTGATCGTCACCGTGTACGCTCTCTTCGGCGACGACATCCGTTTGAGTTTATTCCACAAGTCTGCAGATAACTCTTTTTATACGCTTGCGACAACTAGTCTCGTTTTGTTCATCATTGAATTTCTCCTTTCCTGTTACGCTCGACCCAATTATATCTTCAGCTTTTACTTTGTTCTCGATCTCATTGCGACATTCTCCGTCCTTCCTGATATAGGATGGGTATGGGATGAAATTGTTAATCCAAAGGCGTCTATGAAGGCGAGTAAAGCCACCAAAACGGGAAGTAAAGCTGGTCGAATTGTCCGTGTGGTTCGAGCTGTTCGATTGTTCCGCGTAGTGAAACTTTTGAAATGGAAACATCACGATCAAAGCGTCGCCCAGCTACAAGAAAGCAAAGTCGGAAGCCGCATGGGAGAAGTAACGATCCAACGTGTTGTCATCTTGGTTCTGTTTCTCATTATGGTGCTTCCAATTTTTGACGGCGGATATTCGGATACAATACTCCAATATCAGGACTATGGACTTCGTCCCATTCACATGTTATTGAGCTCCGGCTACTTGCTCACATCAAGTACGGAGTATCGTCGTCTCCTGGAAGGTTACGTGCGTGATGGAGGCAAGCTCGTATATTTCCAGCTCACAAATCAGAGTATGTCGGACTTGTACGCCGATATTGCCGCTATTCGCTTCCAAAAGGCCGGAAATGCGTCATCTTCCTACACGTACGAGATCAATCCATCCAATAAGTGGACTTTTGCAGACATGTATCGCGATTATGAGGATGTTGTCACATCGTTGCGCTCAATTGAGATGAATATCGTCAAGTACAATGGATGTTATAACACCCTCTTCGTAGCTATCGATAAGGCCGATCTCACTAGTGCATGCTCCAGTATTGCTGTATTTGATATATCCTCAGCAACGTCCACTGGAGCTGCCTTTAGCATACTAAAAACAGTATTTATCATGATCGTACTTGTTGCTGGCTCAAATGCATTTATTGGAATTTCTCGCTCGTTGGTTCTGCAGCCGATTGAGCGCATGATGGATATTGTGAAGAAGCTCGTGGAGAATCCGATGATTAGTGTCACTACTTCAGGAAATGACGCCAAGATTCACAAAGATGCCAAAGAATTAGGCTTCGAGACCGCACTCCTGGAGCTCACACTATTTAAAGTTGGAAGACTCATGCAAGTTGGTTTTGGGGCTGCGGGAGCTGACATAATTGGAAAGAATATGGGCTCGGGGGACTTGGATCCGATGCTTCCGGGCAAAAAAATCACTGCTATTTACGGCTTTTGTGACATTCGACAATTCACCGATACTACGGAATGCCTACAGGAGGAAGTCATGGTGTATGTCAACAAATTGGGTGATATTATGCATTCGGGAACCCATCATTATTACGGAATGGCCAACAAAAATGTCGGTGATGCGTTCCTCTTGTCGTGGAAGATATGTGATGGTGAACTGCCTCGATTTGCTCGTTTCACAGACTTACCAACTGAAGAAGATCGACTGCTTGTGAATCAAACTGTGCGCTGCCCATCAAATCCTGGTGCTGGTGTCGTTCCACGTCGAATCACTCCTACGGAAATGGCCGACAGCGCTCTTACAGCTTTTATGAAATGTTTGATCGACTTGGACAATGCCAATACGAATGGAAGCTTGACGGAATATCTGAGTCGAACGAGCGTCGTCAAGCGATTTGGACCTGATTTTCGCATCAAAATGGGATTTGGAATGCATGTTGGATGGGCTGTGGAAGGTGCTATCGGGTCAAAATGCAAAATTGATGCGACATATATATCTCCTCATGTGGAGATGGCGGACCGATTGGAAGCTGGGTCTAAAATCTACATGACACCACTCAATCTATCGCACTGGTTTGTCGCCTTATTATCTCCGGCAGCCAGACGATTAACTCGTAAGATGGATCGCATTAGTATTCGTGGTGTCGACACGCCGTTGACCGTTTATACATTGGATGTGACGTTCATGAAGAAAGGCTTTGGGACTCCGAAAATTGACCCAACCAGCGGCATGCAGCAACCAGTCGATTTTAAAAATGATCCAGAGTACATGGAAATACGCGAACGGCTAGAACCTGCATTTCTCGAGTCTGGATCAAGTGCTGTGGAAGCCTATATTGCTGGAGACTGGGCCAAAGCGCGCCATTATCTCGCACATGCTCAGCAAATTCGACCTCAAGATGGACCTTGTAATCATCTCATGCAAGTTCTCAAAGAGTGTAATTTTGAAGCACCGCCAGATTGGAAGGGATATCGCTATGTAGCCGGCTACTGAGTTTACTATACGTTTTTGACTGCTTTGATTGTGGTATATCAGCTTGATAGTGATATATATATATATATATATATTCAGCCATATCAATATAATTCAATCTTGTCTCTGTGATGAATGCTATAAGACTGACGGCTTTGAGGGATTACAACATCCCCGCATTCTCGATCTATCGTCCAAATTGTTGGCAATGCACAAAGGTGTAAGCATTCAAAGAATCATCTCAAATCGCTAGAGTTCATTGGGAACTTAAGATTCGACAATATGGATCGAACTCGATCTGTCAACGAAGATTCCAAGCTGACTGCTTCACGACTCCCAACTTTGATGATGTTTATGTTATCGAAGAGAAGTAAAGTCGATGGTTTTACACCATTTCTTAAACTTGAACTTGAGTTGCCATTCTTGGTGTACTGAATTTTCTTGGTGACACAAGCACGAGCCTATCAAAATCTCGCTTTAGTGTCCGACTGTCTTACGAAGGACACTTGACGCAACACAAGTCGAGGCAATGAATGAAGTAAAGCTAATTATGATATACTTTTGGCGAAAAGAGATGGATAATTGGCTTCTATTGCTGATATCTAACAACATCTCAATAAGCTGTGCGAATGTTTACGCACATATCTCCGAGTTGACCTCCAGTGCGTTTACTTGTGGCGCTGCACAGCTTTGGAAGAACTCGTTCGTTCCGTAAAGAGATGCAGTGATCCCAAAGCTCGTTACGTTATAAGACATTACACACGGCACTTTCGAACACGTTTCACACTGCCAAAGCTCAAGATGAATTCACCAGGCTCCCGGTAGACATACTCACATGAGGCATTAATGCGGATAGCGATATAAGCACCGCTTCTTCAGTACGGATGGTCCGACTTCCTTGAGAAGGACACGTATTGACCCACATGTCAAACAGCTTGTTACTTTCTTCACTAGAAAGCGATATGGTTTCGTCGTTACCCACACACTCTTCGATTCCAGCGACTCCACCAAACACAATTAAACCATGTTTGAAAGCTGGTAATGAAAATGCTGGGTCATTCGTAGACTGATTACCTCGCTCCGAAGTTCCAATTTTGAGATCATAACCACTTTCATAGGGACATTCTTGCCACACATGACGAAGAGATGGGGCAAATCGACATGTATATCCCCAGTAGATTCCAGTTTTTTGTCTTGGCTCCGACGGAGACACAAGTGTTCCTAATACTATTCAAAGGTATGTCAGTTCAGGAGATTGCATCTGTATCGATTGAAGGACTTACATTTCTTCGAATTATTTGTTGTTTGGTCCAATTTGACTGTCACACGAATGCCCGGATGAATTCGTTTGTCAACTCGAACCTCTTTCGGAAGTCCGACGTACACATACGATCCTTCCTTGTCTTTCAGCATCCTATCGGACACCACTCCTTCCCGATAAAGGCTTGATTCCGATGACCGTACGTGATGTGGGGTATCCAAAGGATTTAGTAAGCCGGCACAGCTGAGGTCTGTGTGCTTGGGAAAAAGCTGTTTGCGAAGATATTGCGGCGTTTCCAGATATTGCAAGATTCTCATCAGGAAGACATGACAATCATACGCATCTCGCTGGAGAGTCTCTGAAGCTTGAGAAGCGTTTTTAGTTTTCTGACCAAGATGATCATCGTATATAACAATTTCATCGACCTGAAATATGACTGCAGCTCGAGCAATTTGGCCGGCCAAATACGTTTTCAGCTCTTTTGTTTGAGCATTATCAATGATGGAGCCAGGAAGCGCGATGGTGACGGTCTGCATTCTGCCCTTCTGCTCAGCTTCGTTTGCAATCGCTTCTTTCAATCCATCACGAAGCGATTTGCATGCATTTTTGCCGTCGTCAACAACAGTACTCCGATTAGAGTTTTTGGTGCCGGGAGTATCAGATTGGGTCTTCTTTTTCTTTCTAGTCTTCTTGCATGTATCGCTCTTTTTTCTCTTTTGTGGCGTCGCGTGCGTCGGCCGCGGAGGTAGCTCTTCGTCGCTTGATTCGCTGCTGATCATTGCTTTCAACCTCCAGAATGAATATTGCCTGATGCTATCATTGTATAGCGGGTATAAGAAGACAAGTCAGAATAATGCAACCAGATTTAAGGAGTAATCATACTTTCCAGCCAACCTTGTCTTTGAGACTCACATGCGCCAACATGTCGCGAATTCACCTTACATGCACACAGAGATCCCAATGGCCGCACATTCTCCAAAGCAAGAAGATTGAGCGTTTCGACGAGTCGTCGTCGCTTTATTAAAACATTATAATTTAGACTCCGGTCGGCTACTCTAAGGGACTTTGAGCTAGAATGCCTCCGGATGGTTTCATGGAAAGACTCCAGATCGCTGATCAAAGGTCATCCGCCAATGTGAAAATGGAAAAAGTACTTTCGACAGCGGAACGCAGCACTTATTTGATATAGTGAATCATCTTGCAACAGGCACACTCCAGCTACTTACGTGACTTCAATCCCATGAGTTGGATACCTCGCATTTATCGTGTGTCAAAATTCACACGACAATCCGAACAGTCATTCGAAAATGCCTCCATCTTCATACATGTCGAGTTCTTCGAATCGTGTGTCACTCTTCAATTTCTCGCTCGCATTTTTTAATCTCTCAGCCAGATCTTGTACGCCAATAGTCCGCGATTAACACGCGGCGAAGTCGTATACAATGGATCACGGATTTGCTGGTTCCCTTTGTCCAATCTCCTGGAAATGCTTGATCCATAGCAGGAATTGCCTTGGCGCAATCTTGTCAGGTCGACGTGCTCATAGCTGTTCACAGACTCTCATCAGGCATAAGAATTTGGTCATTATCCACTTCTTTCTTTGTGCTCGTTCAATAGCGGCCACAATATTTTACCAATTCCCAGTCGTGACCTCTGCAATCAAGTCTGCCGGTAGACAAGAAGCGAGATAATGTCGAGCATATTATGACATTGAAATCAATCAGTCCATCTGAACCAATCTGTGAAACGCGATGAATAACTGTAACAGAATTGAATAATTAAAGTTGATCAGTTTCTTCCACCTAATTGTACGTCGACGGATTTGCTCTGTGAGCGTCTCAAGGATCCTAGAGACTGGCCAGACTTCGAGTTACGCCAATTACTCCACAAAGCTACCGACGACATCAACTTTAACCATCTTTCCGCATCACGCGTATCGACGTCACGTTTTTGTGCTTTCAGACATCTTCTCCAGATTTGCCAAAAGAAGACTGAGTTCACGAGGAATCAAACTTTCATGTGGGCTCCGGGTCGATTCCGTTGGACTTGATAACGGAGACTCATTCCTAGGATCTGCGTCTGGTGATATCAGAGTGCCAGGATCCGAGGAAGCTGGTTCAATCGAAATCGATCGTCTTTCTTGGACTCGTTCCTTTCGTAACATCATATACGCATGTTCCAGTTTCTCCGTGGCCGCTGTACGCTGTTGTAAATCGTGCAAGAGAGCCTGCTCATTCGAGAGTAGTGTCTCACATCGTTTCCGTTCGTTCTTCAAAAGTTGTTGAAGGTGTTCAATTTCTGTGATGAGCTGAGTGGTGTGCTTTTCGGCGGTCTCTTTCATCTGATCTTGACACTTGAGTAATGTATTGATTCGTTCTAGTGCTTGATCACGCTCTCGTTCCAGAATCTCTCGGGACATGTCGGGTCGATTGACTTCTGTAGCTCGAAGTTGGCTCAGTTCATGTTGATACGTATCTTTCAGGCAGCGAACCTGATGCAGTGTGCGCTCAGTGTTTTCTTTGGCTTGACATTCTTTGGTCAATTTCGCTTGGAGATCGGACAGCTCTTTCTCATAGCGCTTCAATTTGCTTTGGTTGTTCTTGATTGTGGCATTCAGCGCGAGGACTTGGGCTCGATCGGATTTAGATTGCTGTAGCAATTTTGTTACTTTGTTACCAAGCTCGAGATTTCGTTTACCAACAGCCTCAATGCGTCGAATCAGTTCCTGCATTTCAGTTTGCATCTCCTTCCGTTCCTGCAATAATTTCTTTTCCCGTGCGCTTTTTTCTTCCGTCATGGTGCAATTCGCTACCCGAGCTTGTTCTATTGTCGCTTCCAGATCATGAATGACCTTTTCTAGTCGTTCGGTTTCATTCAAAGCGGTCGTTTTCTCCAATTCGCGTTCTTGAACTTGACGCTTAGCTTCCTTCAACGCACAGTCGTCTTGCATTTTTACATGCTGCAGTTCCAACAAACGATCGTATAAGTCTTGTTTTTCATTTTCTTTCTGTTGCAGCTGATTTTGCACATGTTTCAATCTTTGATGCTCAAAATCAGCAAGTCGAGTCTTGTCGCTCTGGTAAGTAGCAACTTCTTCTTCGAGTCGAAGTTTTTCCTTCTCCATCAGCGCCACTCGTCTCGCAAAATGCTTCAACTGAGAGATCTCTTCTTCTTTTGCCTGTAGTTGCTGGTCAGTTGCTTCAAGCTTGGACTGAAGTAGTGCGATGGATTCAGACAACTGCGTCTTAATGTGCTGTTTTTCTCGCTCTACCATTTCGATGCGGTTTTGATTCCTTGCCATCTTGACTTCAAACTCGGCGTTAGCTTTCCGTAGAGATAAAACTTCTTGTTTGACAGCTTCCAAATTGTCTTCATCATCCAGGAGCTCTCGAAAACCATTATCAAGGCGTTCGAATATGGACGTGCGGCAGTCTTTATATTCGAGAAATTGAGCCTCCAAACGACCAATTTCGTTTTCCGAAAATTGCAGCTTCTCTCGATATTTTAATCCCTCAAACTGCATACTTTTAATCTGCACGTCACGGCTATGAATCTCTACTTCCAGACGTCCGATCATGTGAACTTTGTCGCGTACTTCGTCATTCACCGAAGCCAAGTCACATTCCAACTGCTCCTTCTGACGTTTGATCTCTTCCTTCTCGGCTTTGATTTCCAGACGCATGCGATCTTTCAATAATTGCAATTCCGTCTTTAGAGTTGTTTTCATGACATTGTCATCACGACTAGACAGACGGACTTTGGTACTTTTCAGTTCGGATTGAGCACGCTCTAGATCTCTCTGGAGCTGCAATCGATGCATGTTCCATTGTTTGTTTTCTTGTTCTAATACTGCTATCCTGGCGATGAGATCCTGTCGCGAACTTTCACTTTCTTTAAGTCGATTTTCATCAGTACTGAGTAGCTTCTCATGCAGCGATAGCATGCCATTGGATCGTTCGAGCGCTTCCTTCACTCTATCGAGTTCGTTCTTGTTCTCTCTCAACGCAGATTCCATTTTACTGTGTTCCGCTGTCACAGTAACCTTGGATTGAATTAGTTCCGCTTCAGCATTTCTTTTGGCCACCTCGCAGTCCGCCAGCTCCGCCCTCAGCGATTCAAGCTCTCTTGAATATCGCGAGCTATCGCTGTCTCGCTCAGTCTGTGTCTTTTGCCTCTCATCTCTCAGTAAATCGTACTCTTTTCTCAAAGCTTCCAATTCCTTTTCCAGCTTGTAGACTTTCTGCGAAGATTTATTGGCTTCTTGTTGCCATCGTTCACTTTCCAATTTTTGCGTTCGAGCATCTTGTTCCAAACTCATCCACTGTGTTTGAACCTGTGCTTCTTTCCGTTGGACCTTCAATTCCAATTGTTCCATAGCGTTTTGAAATCCGGTCATCTTGCTCCTGGCTTCCCTCAATTGTTCATGCACAGATTCCAGTTGGCTTTTCAATTCTCTCTCTTCCTGTTGACTCTGCTCTTCCTTTACGCGCAAGTTGTCCATTTTTTCTCCAAGCTTTCTATTTTCTTCGGTCATGCTGGCGATGTTTTCCAGCAAACTCTTCACATCTTGATCGCATTCTACCGCAAGTAATTGCCTAGAAATAAAAATTGATAAAACCTTGACAGCAGACTAACGGGACGGACAGTACGTTCGGAGTGTATCGGCTTCTTTTCTCGATCGTTCTTCACGTTGTCGATAAAATTGGACTTGATACGTGAGAGCTTCAATTGTACTTTTTTGTTCGGCGTGTAGTTGGTCTAAGACACTTCCAAAAGCTGTATTTACACCAGTTGGAGACGAAGAATAGTGCGAGGAGTTAAATAGCTCATGAGCAGACTCGAGAAGAAACGGTTTGGACGACGGAATAGATACAGAAGATGCGGAATTTGGGAATGTCATTATAATTCGTTTTTTTTCGTCATGGAAGTACAGTGCTTCGATCTGTCACGAAAGAAGATATCTCTGTGTGTACCTAGCTGCATACAAATATGCGTGCTATTTATGCATTTATATCATACCGATAGTACTGCTTGCGACAGAATAATTTACGATTAGTTGTAAGATGATTGGTTGAAATAGTAGACTGAACATCCAATCACTCGCCTCTACGCATCGATTGAATGGCGGCCACTTCGGCTGAAAATGAGCAATCTCTTTTGAGTCGTATTGCAACACTGGAACTTGCGATTGAGCTGAAAGACATTCGTCTACGTGTCTTGGAACAGAATCTTGACAATCTGATGAAAATGAATAGTGATACATGTGAGAAATTCTACCTCACGACCGCCATTCATTACACAAATGGTCAGCCCCATATGGGGCACGCGTATGAAAATGTGACTGCAGATGTAATTGCACGCTATCACCGCATTTTTGGACGCAATGTCTATTTTTTGACAGGAACAGATGAACATGGACAAAAGATTGCTCAAACTGCCGAGGCATTGGGAATCGCTCCAAAGGAATTGTGCGACAAATATGCAGCCATCTTCAGGCAGCTGACACTAGATTTAAATATGTCAAATTCCTCCTTCATTCGCACAACCAGCGAGAAACACAAAGTATTCGCTCAATGGCTCTTCCAACGCGCGCTAAACAAAGGAGATATCTATCTGGGAACGTATGAAGGATGGTACAACGTACGAGAAGAGGTTTTTGTAACCGAGGTGGAAGCCCAACAAAGTGAATACAAGGACCCAGTCTCGGGAATACCACTGAAAAAAATGCGTGAAGAATCTTACTTTTTTAGAATGTCGAAGTATCAGCAGCGCCTGGTAGACCACTTTCACGCACATCCTGAATTCCTACAGCCAGAAACACGTCGACAAGAGATCATGAAAAGATTGGAAGAACCTTTACAAGATTTATCGTCATCTCGGAATACGTTTTCCCATGGTATACCTCTACCGAATGATTCGAATCATGTGCTTTACGTATGGTTTGACGCACTGGCGAATTACTTATCCGCAATTGGCTTTCCCGATCAGGTGGAAGCTAAAACCTATTGGCCAGCAAATGTTCACATCATTGGAAAAGACATCACTTGGTTCCATTGCGTAATTTGGCCGTGTATCCTGATGAGTACCGAGATTCCTCTACCAAAGCGTGTGTTTGCTCATGGATTCGTAAACGCCAAAGATGGAATGAAAATGAGCAAAAGCATCGGCAACGTTGTAGACCCATATGATATCATGAACAAGTTTGGGCTTGAATCCTTCCGTTACTTTCTGGTTCGTTCGGCTCGATATGGTCAAGATTGGCCTTTTTCAGAAAACGATCTTATCAATATCCACAATTCGGAATTGGCAGACACTTTGGGAAATCTGGTGCATCGTACTGTCAATATCTGTAAAAAGTATTCCGACGGAGTCGTACCAAACACACTGAGTCCCGATAGACCCTTTGATTTCATCACATTGCTTTCACAATCCGAAGATGCCTATCGTGACTTTGCATTACAGTCTGCGGTGATTCTTGTTATAGAGGCATTGCGTGACGTAAATCGATACTTGACCGACAAAGCACCTTGGCACATGACCGATAGTGCTTCTCGTTTGATCGTCGTTCGTACTTGCTTGGAAGCGATTTATTTACTCGCACATTTCTTGGCACCTTTCATCCCGAAGACATCGGAAACGATCTTTGAAAAATTGGGCACTCCACCACAGAAACTCATTGAATTATCCCCGGCATTCGACAATCTCGTTCCTGGAACAGAAGTTTTGGTCGGTGATATTCTTTTCCAGAAAGTATTGACCGCTGAAGAAATCCTTCAAGCTGAAGAATCCTCTAAAAAAAAAGCAAAAGGAAGCGCTTCTGTTGGAATAAAACCCAAAAAGAATGATCTCCAGTTGTTTGCATCATTGGATATTCGCGTTGGTCAGATTGTAAAGGTTTGGCCTCATCCTGATTCAGATGAGCTTTTCTGCGAAGAAATCGAGATCGGAGAAGCGGACACTAAACAAATTGCATCAGGTCTGAGGAAATTCTACAAATTGGAAGAGATGCAAAATCGCAAAGTTCTGGCTTTACTCAACCTGAAACCGGTCAAATTGCGTGGTTTCAAATCTTACGGTATGGTTTTGTGCGCCTCCGATGAAGCGCATGAAAGAGTCGAGTTTGTGGAACCTCCATCCGACGCAGAAGCTGGCGACCGTGTTGTGATTGATACCGAGAATGGTGATCCTCTTTCCGCCGCACAATTGAAAAAGCAAAAAGTTTGGGAAAAAGCTTCGGTCGACTTGTATACAAACGCTGAAGGAATCGCCACGTACAGGGGTCAAGTGATCAAAACTCCAGCTGGTGTATGTCAAGCGAAAACATTAAAGAACGCTCACATCAGTTGATTTTGTCCGTCGAGCCCGTAGTTGGGTAGATATGACCATTGAAGTAAAACGGGAGTGTCGAGTGTCGTTGCCGCTGTGAATTCACGGCTTTTCTTGTGGTACAATGAGCGATTCATCAAATAGAGCATTCAACTACTTGAGCCATTGATATCCTGACGCCCTTTCTTGAAGATTGTCACTGACAGGTGCCATGACAACGTCTGCTCGGAGTGGCATCGATGTCGAATCTGTAAATTTGGGTTCCTGCAAAGGCCAAGGTTTCGATGCGAAACTTTCCGCAATTCATATTTCCGTATGATGTTAGAGACTTGATGAGGACGAGCAGAAGATACCAACCATCGTCAAGTGTAGGACTGATAGTCTCCAAGTAAATATGCGAAGATTTATTGGATCCTCCGTGCCTCGCCAACCATGAGCCTTCGCATTGTATTCTTCTCACTCAATCTCCTCTTTCTACAAGTGTGCTGTTGTTGCACTTGAGCTATTCGTAGATTCGATAACTAACCTGACATTGAGTTGACCCCGCTCTGAAGCGAAAACAGCGGACGAGTGCTGGAGCTGGCATTCACAGTGCAATCTGCCCAGACAAAGGACATACTGACATTTAGATTCGAACTTATCGGTCAATTATCGATTTTATTATAGCATAAGAACAAGGATGCTGTGGGTTGATAAATGTCGTCCAGATGAATTGGATGCATTGACGTACCATCCACAAATCACAAGACGACTCCAAAATCTATCATCATCCGACGATTTTCCTCATCTATTGGTTTATGGTCCTTCTGGCGCTGGTAAGAAGACGCGAATAATGGCGCTTTTGCACGCAATGTATGGCAAAGGCGTACGCAAGGTGAGTGCGAATGTGAAAATGCTGACTGCGAATATCAATTAATCAATCGATGTAGCAACGTCTAGAGCACAAATCCTTCAAGGTGAAAGGATTCGGGAACATACCATTAAGAACGGCATTCACTGGCTGTTGTAGATTCCAGACCGAAGTGTTAAGATCGAGATTACGACCGTAGCAAGCAATTACCACATTGAGATGAATCCCTCGGATGCCGATAATCAGGATCGTTTGATCGTTCAGGAAGTGCTTAAGGAAATCGCACAGTATCATCTTGCCGATACGAAAGCGAAAAAGCCATTCAAAGGTACGCCAATGTAGTACCACAAACCAGTATTCTCTCATTATCATAAGCGTTCTAGTTGTGCTCTTGATGGAGGTAGATAGATTGTCAAAGCACGCACAACATGCTTTGCGTCGGACGATGGAGAAATATACAGCAACTTGTCGGCTTATCTTATGCTGCAATAGCTCGTCCAAGATTATTGAGCCTCTTCGTAGTCGTTGCCTCGGAATATGCGTTAGTGCGCCGACAAACAGAGAGGTCTGAATGCATATCTGTCCAAACAGCGTTTCATTCTCACATTTATATAGATCTGCAATGTTTTAGAATCCGTATGTAAGAATGAAGGCATTTCGTACCTTCCATCATTGGGAGAAAAAATTGCTCAGCAAAGCGATCGAAATCTGCGTCGAGCACTTTTGATACTAGAAACCTGTCACGTTCAACGGTTCGCATGCGCTTTGCTCCTTACGATTGACTTTCTTCATTGATTGCGCGTTTCGATAGGTATCCTTTTGCAGAAGATCAAGAAATACAATTGCCAGCTTGGGAAGAATACATTTGCACTCTATCCAAAGTCGTTTTGCAAGAGCAATCACCCGCCGGGTACTTGTGTATCTCAAATAAGGAATGACTGTCATTTATGGTATTGTGTGGTATAGCCTCATGAAAGCTAGGGAGATGGTCTATGAACTATTGGCAAATTGTATACCTTCTGAGATCATATTGAAGGTATCCTAGCACTTCTTACTCAGATCCAGATTTAGTTATTGAGGGCTGAATGGTACAGGTTCTATGCAGAGAACTCATGATTCGCCTCGATGATGATCTCAAGCATGAATTATTACAATGGGCTGCGTTTTACGAGCATCGTATGCAGCGTGGCGCAAAAGATATCTTCCATTTTGAAGCATTTATTGCGAAATTTATGACATTGTACAAGAAATTCCTGCTCGATTTGTATACGTAACAATCAATAACATGTTACAATCCGTTAACTGTTATAAAGGCTTTTGAACAGCGGCAGTGCATCTGTTCTGCGTAATGAGTCGACAAGAGCGCGAATGGCGCAGCTTTTTTCAGCGTGTTTTCCATTACGATGAGCGCTTGGAAATGTACAGTGGGGTGTGTTACCTGAGCAACAAAATGAAGGTGGAAGGCGCTGTGGGTTGCTTGCAACAAGATCCGTACACTTTAAGAATTGGAAAGAAATCTTTCCCGATACATCCTCCCGATATATTTAGCGCATTCCAGAATGACATCACATCCGAAGTAGTATATGGTGAGAAGGGAGATTGTCGTGCGTTCAACAAAAGCGATAATCATCTCAGAAGCTCGAGTGCGACACAAAAAATGTCACAAACGTCAATTTCGTGTGGCTCGCTTCATTTTCATGTAATCCAAGCCTCATTTACATCGTTCATAGCCATTTCAAATCTGAACAATGGCATTCTAATCGGACAAAAAGTTTCGTTCGGCGTGTTTCTATTTCACTCGCATAAAGCGGATTCTGTCGGAGTGGTTTTTGCGCTGATTGACAAATATTGCGAGTCATTACGGATGGGGTAATCCTATAGAAATTTTATAACGCAGAGAATTCTATAGCTATCAAAGCGTCTGCTTCTGATCGCATTCGTATCATTCGACGTTTGCGCGCATAAAGTGTGCAACGAATCGACGGATACTAATAAAAGCGCTTTTTATAGTGAGCGGTGTTTCCATCAGACAAGTCTATCAAGTCACACAGTGCTTCTCATAATCTTAGTCGGGATATTGACGCTCGCCTATCCCGGTCGAAAAATTTCGTCACTTCGATTCTTGGCTGTAGTTTCCACAACATGGCTGGTAGAGGGAGTTCCACTTGCTATGATTGGCTCAATACTGAGCTGCTCGCAAACTCTACAAGCAGCTGCTTTTCGATTGTCCTCGAATACCTACTACCAGACTTCACTGACTTGCCAATTACCCTTCACCAACAATGAAGTGTATGCATTTATTTCCCCAATTGCACACCTGCTTGGCGCATTTTCGCAAATCACAAGTCTTGCGTGCAATTATCACCTCTATACTCACCTCATGTTTATCAATTACAACATCCCAAGCATCGAAACCGAATACAATGTCAATGCACGTTATTCAGGCACGCAGCGGCATCCATTTGACAATATTTTAAGTCACATAACTTTGCTTCG
Organism: Albugo laibachii; assembly: GCA_902706625.1. Taxonomy (NCBI): domain Eukaryota; phylum Oomycota; class Peronosporomycetes; order Albuginales; family Albuginaceae; genus Albugo; species Albugo laibachii. The sequence continues at coordinate 11,851 of CACSLJ010000033.1, read as the reverse complement.
CAGTATAATGTCTTTGGGCGAACCGAAATGCTCTCTGTGGATGGACAAATAGAGCGGTTAAAGCGAATTCCTGAATCCCTCATTGCAAATTCTCCGAATTCATTCATTCCCATCGACGTCATCTCTTTCGCTGAATTCTTTGAGCAAGATCAGCTTGAAATAATGGCCGAGAAATTCAAAGAGCTTGGTTTTCCATACTCTACACGAATTCTATCGGATCCAGAACCGTTACGAAGGTGAATATAATGAATACGGAAGCTAAAGCCCATTGCCCACGTGTTTTGTAGCTTCACGAATGGTGGTGTGTGGATAGTATCACGATGGGAGATACTCAAAGAAGCACAGATCATCTATCGTAATGCTTGTCACTACGGTGATTGCTTGGCAGCAAAAGGGGTCAAGTATGCTCGAATCGTTAAGACAGAAAGAGGATTTTCCAAAGTTTACAATATATTCGCGACGCATCTCCAAGCGTGGTCAACAGAAAAAGCCCGTGATGCTCGAGTGAAGCAGGCACATCAGGTTTCGTTTCTATTGTATGCTTTATCATTTGTGATGCTTACGTGTATATCTTGTACCAGATGCGCCAGTTTGTTAAGGAGCAAAACATCTCCACGTCCGAAGTAAGCATCATCTTATAGCCCAGTCTCCAATTTTACCAACGCTTGGACGTTGTAGGCGATCTTATTCGCTGGTGATTTCAACGTCGATAATGTGTCGTATCCCGGAGAAGTCAGATCTCTGATGGAGATATTAGGCAGCAAAGTCCCATTCCGGATTGGTGTGGAAAAGTACACGAGCGAGTGAGTCTCAATCGTCCCGAGTCTTTTCTTTATTGACCTCGAGTTTAGTCCACGATCGAATGTGCTTGTTGGACGTGATGGAGCTGCTTCGTATGATGGTTGCTCGAAATCGTACTTTGCCAGTTGGGGTCAAAACGAGGTATGATCTCCTCCTTCTTTCGGCTCCATGTCTAACAACATTTCAAACAGGGCAATACTTATCACCCTTCTGACAAAACGCGACAACCTTGTGGAAAGGTAGATTGAGACACACTATCGAAAATTAAGCTCACATGTCTCTGGTCAGGATTACTGCTATTGTCCATGTTGTCCCAAGGAATGGCTCGATTACGTTTTCCATGCACAAGGTACATTCAGTGTCACGTTGTCTTCCTTCTCTAATCGGCTAAATGTTCTTCGTAGCGCCATATTTACAACCGGTTGTGCAGCCAACAATCCAAGCGTTTACGAATAAAGTACAGCCTTTCATCGCAGAGTGGGCTGGATCTTCGTTCCTCCCGGAATGGATGAAAGGCCATATAGAGCTGACCGATCTATCGGATCATTACCCAGTGAGCACAGTATTCACGTTTCCAGTCTCAAACTTCGACGTCGAGAAGCCTTATGCAGTATCTTGACCGCAAAGAACCTGAGCCAGTGCAAAGCGAAGAGTATGTAATTGATAGACAACATAATAAATAGATTTTACAAGTAACGTTTGATCATGTGAGACTCTTATTTCCCAATCTACTCGATACAGTTGAGCATTCATTCAAACGCTGCTTGTGAACCCATCTAGGGGCAGATAAAACGCCGAGTGAAAAGGATACTTGCATCCGGTAGCCTTCAATTGCTTTCCGATCTCTTGCTCGATTGTATCAGCTTTAGCAAAGCGGTTTTGCGCATCGGTATCGCGTTTCTCCCAAGCTCCCAAAAGCTTGCCGAACTTGCGTAGAATTCCAGCATATTCCATTTGTTGAGTCAATGAGAGGAACGAAGTCTTTTCGTATGCTTCTACAGCGCTTTGAAACAGCCCCTCGCTGTTCACTGGCTGTTCTAACGCGTGGTAACCTTCTGCGAGGCGTCCTAATACCCGTGCTAGAACAAGTTCACTGCCAAAACTTGTGGTCTGCTGCAATTGTAACGCCTTTTCTAGAAACTCGATCGCTTCTATTGGTTTTTTCTTGGTCAAACAAACCTCGCCCAAATTCATTTGAACACACATTTGGAATTTCTTGTTGTTTTCATTCTCCGCGTCCTCAACAAAATGCTCGACCCAATGTAACGCTTCTTTCCAAAGTATTTCCGCTTGATCCAAATACACAGTCGTGTTGTCTCCCAAAACTTCAGTGGTACATTGTTGGGACTCTGTTACCACATAACAAAGGGATGCAAATTGTGACAAGAGAAATGGAACTTCGCGATCGAGAGGCATCAATGTGTGTAGAGACTCTGGCTGTACCTCTTGTTCCTTCTTTACGACACCTTTCTTGCGTCGTAATTTCTCAGCGGCTACAGCATACAGCGGATCCATCGTGTCTAGTTCCTTCGGTCCAAACTGCAGGTACTTTGCAATCAGCTCATACATCGTCCATTTCAGAGGTACCAATTCGTCGTTCGGATAAAGTGCTTTGAAGGTATCCAATTTGGCTACTTCGGAGCTGATCTCATGACGATTCTGACGCAACTGAAGCCGTAACATTCGTTCTTGTTCCACGATTGGCCAATCCATCGCCTCTCCTCTCTCCTGCATAATTTTATTCGCAAGCGAATACTTTCCCTGGATAAAGTATGCGAGGCATAAATATCTCAGCGACACCAGTAAAAATGGATTGTTGAATCCCATCGAAGAACGACATATATCAGCTGTTCGCTCCAGATGTGGAAGTGCTGATGCTACTTTCTGGAAATTCGTATGCGTTCCACGCCCATGATCCTTGCTAGACCTTTCTTCAAACAAGCCGTTTATTGCAAGCTGAAAATCGGGTAAATTCTGAGCAAGGTCTTGTTCGGCTGTAACCTCTTCTGACGTCAATTCGAGATTACCGACTCCGAATTTCGAGTTGAAAAAGTTGTGACGTGAAGATTGAGTACTTTTTGATCGTATTCGTGAGAGAGAATTACTGGTAGCATGCGATCGAATCAAATATCGTGACGTACGCTTCAACATTTCTCTTTGTGCGTGTTAACTTGCACGATCCCGTTAAACAAAAGTGTATTTCATTGTGTGCTAACGATCGGATCGATCTGAATATCAATATAACAAAAGTAGTCACTTATATAGCTTTTGGTCGATCAGCTCTCTTGATATTGATCATTTAGACTGCATAAATATTGTAATTTTGTAAATAGAAGCCGTCAATAGAACGATTTTATGAGCCAAGCTATGTCGTGTCTTTGCGACCAGACTGGACAGAATCATCTCCCAATGCCTGTGTCCAACACCTGACAGATTTTTTTGAAAAGGAGTCACAAGTGCATATCAATTGATTCCAATTCCATGACAGTGTTCTTTCCCTTGCCAAAATTTCAGTATTTCCTCGAGCACACGCGTAATCATGCTTTCAATCAGAATGATGGACTCACACATCGGGTGAAAAAAACGGAAATTGCGCCGCTTGATGGCAATCCACTATCGAGTCATATCTTGATTTGGGAGAAACCACCTTCAACGAGCGGCGAAGGTGAAGAAACTCTATTTTCGTGGACGCCAGCAGAGAAAACGTTCCGATCGATACATTCGCATCGATTGTACCGCTGCAAATGGAAATACATCCCAGAATATCGCTCGGAAAAACAAGATCGGAAGAAGTATTTACGGCAACGAGATCGGTGTGAGATTGTACGCCGCGTATCAGCCGGAGAAAAACAAGCGCACCTAGCCAAAGAGTTTGGCGTATCGCGCGCCGCTGTCTGTTACTTGTTGAAGCATCAAAAGGAGATCCTGCAAAAATCCGCGCGGCTATGAGTTCTCAAAATTGATATTTCTGATACCACAGGTATAATCAGATATTAATAAACGAGGTTTTGGAGTCTATCTTTTGTCGGCCAAACATTCATTCAGCAGATCATCGAGGAGCGCATTCATGTTTGTCAGAAGAGTACGCCCATCATCCACCAGACCGGCAGCAACGGCTGCATTATCGTACACTTGACGTGCTACTTTTTCTGCCAATGGCAAATTCATTCGGCGAAGACGATTCAAATTAAGTACAATTGGATGACGGGGATTAATTTCGAAGTTGTGCTTGGACAGAGGTTGCATCGCTTGCCCTGTTTCGTGGTTGACCATATTCATCATCCTGATTCGAGTAAACACGTGAGAAAATGACGCAATGCATCGAGAAGAGAAGAGGTGTACCTTCGTAACGCACTGGAATCGTGGTCAGAAATGACAGCAGGCGAGTCAGTCAGACGTGTGGTAGCCTGTATGGATCAATCTCAATGATGGACTGTTTCGACGAGAATAGAAAATCTTCGTACCCTGACTTCTTTCACATTTTCTTGCAGAATGCCTCCAAGCCAGTCGAAAAACTCTTTCTGCTCTACTTCAGACAATTTCGGAGTGGTTTCATCATCTTGGGACGTCTCAAGATCCAATTTAGCCTTTTCTGCTGCGATTATTTTCCGTCCATTGTATTCAGTGAGGTTTGTCATCACAAAGTCGTCGATGGATTGCGTCACGAAAAGCACTTCTTTGTTCGCTTTTCTATCGATCAAGAAATCAACATCCACACAATACAACGTCAAGGCGAAAGTGGACTTACTTGAACAGCTCATAATACGGTGAGGCTTCAGCAAGTGCACGCGATGGCGAGCAGAGATAGTATATTTCTTCTTGATCCGGTGGACTACGCGAGAGATATTCGTCAAGAGAGCACAAAGTGCCGCTTTCCAAATGACTTGATTCGTAACGCAATAATTTGGCCAAATCCGTCTTGTGCTTGAAATCCGTGCAGACGCCTTCTTTGATAAATGCATTAAAATCCTTATAGAATTGGTTGTACTTTTCTGGCTCTTTGATGGCCTGCACGAAGACATTTAGCCGAATGATCCGGATTGAGAAGCATCTGACGCACCTGTTGCTGGAAAAAACGAACGATACGACGAACGAGAACGTCTTTGATCTTTTGCACCATACGACTGTCTTGCATTGTCTCTCGCGATAAGCTCAATGGAAGATCCTCGCTATCCACAACACCACGCATGAACCGAAGCCATTCAGGCAGAATATTGTTGGAGTTGCGTTCAATCAAGACTTTGCGAGAGTACACGCTGACACCCGGTTGCATGTAGGCATTTCCAAACTTTTCCGTGTGTGTTGACCCGACAAAAAGCAATGTTTTCAGCTCGATTGGGGCATCCGTTCGGAAATTGAGCCGGTAGAGCGGCTCATCGAAAGCATTCGCGACAAACTTGTAGAACTCGGAGTACTCTTTGTCGGTAACTTTACTCTCACTTTTCGTCCATAACGCTTGGATTGTATTGACAATTTTGTCATTCACAGAAATTGGGAACGAAACGAAATTCGAATATTGACGAATGATACTTTCAATGCGATTCGACTTGGCAAATTCCTTGCAGGTATCTTTCAGATTAATTATAATTTTGCACCCGCGTGGGATTGTTTCATTTTCTTCACATGGACGGATTTCGAACGAACCACTTCCATCAGACTGCCATACGTGACATTCGCCATCCAATGCTGATCGCGAGACAACTTGAATTTTATCAGCCACCATAAAACCAGAGTAAAAGCCCACACCAAACTTGCCAATGATCCCACTTGCGGCTGCACTGGACTCTCCCGAAGACTAATACATTACTAAATGAGTATCTCCAGGTGCTGAATGACGCTTATATGAGCTTACCGCACTTTTGATCTGATCCAGGAATGCTTTAGAGCCTGATCGAGCAATCGTTCCAAGATTGTCAATCAATTCTGCCTTTTTCATTCCTACGCCTGTATCCAAGATGCTTATCGTATTTTCGTTCTCGTCCGTGGTGATGACGATTTTGGGCTCGATTTCTGGATTGAGGATGTTCTCCCCTGTTGCTTGCAGATGCCGAAGTTTTTCAAGTGCGTCTGAAGCATTGGAAATCAATTCTCGCACAAAGACTTCCTTATCAGTGTAGATAGAGTGAGTCACAATATCCAACAGCTGACGAGTTTCAGCTTGAAATTCGTGATGATCAACTGCGGAAGAAAGTCAGAAACAATTTCAGTGGTAAATGTCGCAAAATGAACCTTGTGAGGTGCTGGTACTCGAGAAGCATTGCGATCGTATTTGGTGGGCATGCCACGCGCTCTCATTGCGAGTCTTCCGATTAAGCGTTGAGCTTGAAAATGGACAGAAGGCATGGAGGGACTTTGGAGTTTGACGTTGGATAGCTCCGGCCAATTGATTCTTCGTGTATCGACCATTAGAAGATAAAAATCGCTTGATACTTTGCTGTAACATGTTGAACGACGCGATCGCCAGTGATTTGATTCCGCAAATAGTGTCAGTACTTGTAATCAGGATTAGCGTAATAGTGTGGCTACATTACGTAGGCTAGATTGTCGCGAAGCATTTGACGATGCAACAGTGTAGCAATCTGATAGACAGCTCTTAATTGGCTAACAAGAATACAGTAGCGCAATCATTGGACAAAAAGGCGCATCAAACCATTCCAGAGAAAAAAACGAGCCATCAAACGCTGATAATGAGCGACGAAAAATGTCTCCGAAATATGAGCTGTAAATGCCGACTTTGCATGGGAGAGGATGTGGAGATGCTACAAACTATATCCAGATCAATACGTTCATCCGTGCAGTACGTCGGTGAAGAGGGAGACACGCAAATCGAAGCGGTATCAAGCACACTACAAACAGCATCACCCCACCCTAAAATCGCTGGAAAGGTCCAGAATAGCCCTTATATGACCAAAAACACAGACATAAAGATAGAATGCAATACTGAGATTGACGTTCCCATGGAAATAGCCGACAAAGAAAGAAAAGGACTCGATACGCAACAAAGCCGAAGTACAACGTCCGCACTGCCAAAGATACCAACGAGTATAATGGAGAGTGACATTAGTACCAGTAGAAGCATCCCACCCGCTCCTATGAGCCTCACAAATCCTCCGGTAACCAAAATCGATGAGGGAACAATCTCTCAAATTGCCGCTCAAGTGAGTGATAAAAATTGGAAAGTTCGCAAAGAAGCGTATGAAAAGATGGATCTTATCTGGAAATCAAAACCATTTAACGATACCGCTACCAGCACTCTCCTTTGTCATGTGGAGAAACTCTGTCAGGATTCTAATGCAAGTGCGCTAGAGGCCGGGCTGCAAGCTGTCACAAGCTACGTGGAAAATGTACCCTCTTTGCAAAAATCGATTATACCAAGTTTGATGAAGGGAATCATGGATAAAGGCTTTTCTGGTCGACCTGGAACGGTCACGTTATGTGAAGCTTTGATTCCAAAACTCATTGAATGTGGAGCTACAGAAGAAACCGTGCAAGCTCTTATTGAAGGAACAAAGCATAAAAAGCCCAAAGTACCTCCCGCGTGCGTATCCATTCTTCTACAAGCTTTAGAACTGTTCGGACCACGCGTCATTTCCATTCCAACACTGAAAAGTGCGTTACCAACTCTTTGTGAATCGACTGTGAACAATGTGCGCCCTCTTGCCCTCAAACTTTTGGTCGAGATACATCGATGGACTGGTCCAGTCGTGATCCAAGACATCGTTTCCAATCTTCGACACGCGCAACAAACAGAGTTTGAAGCTCTTACAAAAGATGTTGTCCCGGGTCGTGCTCAGCCGATCAAGTACGTGAAAGGAATGGCTCCAAAAGGCGAAAATGGGAAAAGTAGCAGTATCAATCGACAAAATACAACCAAGTCGAAAAGCCCTTTGCCGGATACGGCGGCTATGGATCCACGCGAATTCGTTGAAACAGTACATCTGATGGAAAAACTGGCCAAAACGGAATATCGAGCGAAAATTGGCTCCGCAAAATGGAAAGATAAAGTGGCAGCTCTGAAAATTGTTTTGGATGTAATTGGACCGGTGCCGAAGCTCGCGAATGGTGACTATGGCGATCTTATAACGACACTTAAACTCTCGAGCCAAGATTCCAATGTTAATATTGTTGCTACGGCATTTGAGATTGTGGGTGTGCTCGCGGATGGGCTAAGGCGACAATTCACTCATTACGCGCGAGTCTTTGTGCCGATTCTGATGAGTAAATTGTCCGATAAGAAGACAATCATCCTACAGGCAACCAATTCGGCGTTAGATGCCATACAGAAACACGTCTTACCCTTAGACCAGCAGATGGAGGATCTACGCACGTGGGTGGATCCGACGAAAAATAAGGCGCCACAAGCCAGAGTTCAGACCATCCGATTCATGGAGAGAAGTTTGATTCATACCGAGGGCCAAGACAGTTCCGAGAAGTACGTCATGACCACTTATGTAGCCAATATTGAGCCTGGGCAACAGACTGCCATATTCACGACATGCGGACAGATACTTTGTCAGGCAGCGGAAGACGTCGATCCTACAGTTCGAAAAGCAGCCGTGGATGCTATCGTGAGGGTCCACAACGTGAGCAATGGCGCCTTACAACAACAATTGGCTGCTATTTCTCGGTCAAATGCGCGAGTTTACAAACTCATCGAAGCAGGTTTGTCTGCAAGTGGAAGGGCGAGCAACTCTGCAGTGAGCAGTGAGTCAAATTCGGTCGTGGAAAAAGAGGTCAGAAGTACAGGAGGTACGAGGAGAAGGTCGACTCTGGGAGGAAAGAAAGCACCAGCGAGCAATTCGAGTGCTGCTAGTGCTGCTAGTGCACCCGCCAGTGGAGGTGTCAATGACACATGCGGGAAGACTATGATGACTGCGGAAGAAGCAGAAGAGATCCTATCGGAGTCTGTTGGTGCAGATTGGCAGACTGTCCAAGCGGAAATTTCTAGTACGAAATGGATAGAACGCAAGCACGCGATAGAACTCCTAGAGTCTTTTGCATCTTCGCAGAACCTGAGCTCTCGTGTGATGGAGGCTTTCGTCTGTCATCTCGCAAAGCATACCAAAGACTTCAAAGACAGCAATATCAATGTATTAAAGAGCACGTTCCAGGCGATTGGTACTTTGGCGTCACACTCGTCTCGTTTTCCAAGGAGTATCGTGTCAATGCTAGTTCCTCCTTCCGTGGACAAACTCAGTGATCGTAAGGTATCCGATATAGTACGACGAATGATACTCGCCTTCAGTGGAGCCACGCATCCAGAATATGTCGTCGGCTGTATTTTTGCTCACGTGCCTTCCACCAAGTCACCACTAGTGCACATTGAAGTCGTCGAAGTCATCTCTACTTTGATCAAGGATTTTGGAATGACACATTGTGGTCCTCGAGCGCTGGTGGAGTACATCAAGGGCACACAAGGTCTGGAATCGTCTAATGCGAAATGTCGAAGTGCTTCGATCGCTTTATTGGGAGCAATGTATCGACAGGTCGGTCCAGCGATACTCCCGATACTTCAGTTAGACACTTGGAAGCCAGCACTCGCGACTTTAGCAGAGAAGGAATTCGAGAAAGCTGGGTATGATGCATCTACAGCCATGAATAGTGTCATTCGAAGTGCTCGTGGCTCTTCCAAGGAAACGTCTGATGAAAGTGGGAACGCTCGCCGCTCTTCCAGCCGCAAAAGCGCAGAATCAAGTCTGATGAATTTATTTGGTCGTCAAGATATCAGCAATCTGATAACAAAAGAGCTGTTGAGCGATCTTAGATGCGAAGATGATAAAGCAGCGTGGAAGAAGCGACTTGCGGCGATGGAATCGGTTCAAAGTATTTGCGAGCAAACGGGTTGTGCGATCGAATTCACGAAAAGTGTGTGGGAACTCATTCGGGCCCTGAAACCTCGACTCAACGACTCCAATGCTAATCTGAAAGTGAAAGCCGCTCAAGTGCTCGGAATTCTAGCGACCAGCATCGGATCCGAAGTAGCGAAATTGTCCAAGCTTTTAGGACCGATGCTTTTAAGTGGATGCTCGGATAACAAAAAGAACCTGCAGATCGCATCGCTCGACACGCTTCAGCGTTGGGTCAAGCATCAATCGATAACATCGATCGGATGTATGGAAAGTCTTTTATTTCCGCTTTCAGAGCAGCTATCGAATCCGGTTGGGCGTGCGGAAATTCTTCATTGGGCAGCTGAGAATTTGAGAAATTGTGCGGAACAAACTCAACGACAACCATTGGATCTGACTGTTTTGGTTGTCCCGACAGTCCAATGCTTACTTGATCGATCTCCAGAAACGCGTGAAAAGGCTCAGCAATTGCTTCTCGAAGTGCTTCGATCTGTCGGGCTACAAACTGTTCTGTCAGTCGGATGCCGCGACATCAAACCGGCGAAAATGCGTACTTTACAACCGGTTATTCTCAAGCTTATGGAATCCATCACGGAAGCACAAAACTCCACAATGAATCAAGAAGAAGACGTCCCTATGCGAGCAGCATCCGTTAGCAGTAACAATGAAGAATCCATTCCGAGTGAAAATGACTCCAGTATGACGTCCGGAATCCAGTCAGTACGAGTTGGTCGTCAGCATGGAGGTCGATTGGGTGCTCTTCGAGCCGGTCGATCACTTCGTCGATCCTTAGACGTGCGAGATAGCACTCCAAAAGACTCGATGGAAAATTCAGACAGAGTGCAATGTGGTCGTGACTCGATCAATGAAGGAGTCTCACTTTCTCGGTGCAGTGAGGCTCAAAAAGCAGCAAGATTGGCCAAAGCTCAATCCAGTCGATGGGTCTTCGACTCGACATCGCAGTTGGAAATGAATGCCCGTAAAGCAGAGATCGAGTCGGATTGGCGCTCATTTTGTTCTCGGGAGCTGGCGGATCAGCTCTTTGCCGAGTCACTGGAAAAAGGTATGATGGCGGGCATTTCCAACCTCCTCACGTGTTTGGTGCAGCAGCCCGACGAGATCATCCCCGTCCTCGATCTCATCTTCAAATGGATCACATTACGGATCGTCGACAACAACGTGCAGGCGTTAGCCAAAGTATTGGAACTTCTCGTGTCGCTCTTTACACTTTTGCAGAAGCGGAAATACGTGTTGGAAGACGCTGAAGCTGGAATTTTGCTACCGTTTGTGCTTCAGGAGAGCGGTCATGCCAAACCTCGCTTTCGACTTCGGTATCGGGAGCTTCTTCGTCAGATATCCGACGTCATCCCGTGTGAAAAGTACACGCTGTTTTTGCTGGATTGTATCAACACGACTAAAAACATGAAAAGCCGATGTGAATGCATCGATACGGTCGAATATCTCTTGAGAAACGGGCGGGAATCATCTTCAGTGGGGAAGAAGATCCTTCGAGAAATAGCCAAATTGGTGACCGTGCATGAACGCGATGTACGTGAGTGTGCCATCAATACGATGGTTACAGCGTTTAACCGCACAGATGGCAACTTGGAACGATTCTTTCGACTCGTTCAGGTGTCTACACAACAAGGAACGGATTTGATCCGCGCTAAAATCAAGCACTTGCCAAGTGAAGCGCGATCTGAGCCACATAGCAGTCGTCTTGGAAGCAAAGAATCGATCTTGCAAATAAACAGTGTGGAAATGGATGCCTCCATTGGAATGGACTCAGAGGCTCCGAAATCGTCGACATTGCATGACGACGATGTGGTCATGGACCCTCCCGACTGTAATGTAGCTTCTCAGTCGCATTGTCTTCCAGAGGTGGAGACTGAGAACGGACATGTCAATACAGACGACACAGAAACGGACGAAGATTTGAGGGTGGTGGAGACTCTTCTGATGCGTCCGATGCGCAGGCTCATCACGAAAGATATGAAGCTGACCGAAGACCAAGCAGATTTGAAATATGGAACCGATGCAATGAAAGCGCTTTACGCAATCGCACGCTATCCCTCTGATGCGTACGAAGTGGATTTCCTGGCAGCTTCTGTGAACGAGATTGTGCAGAAACTGTGTGAATGCATTCGTGTGAGCTTTCAAGAACGTAAAACGGAGCCGGCCGCATCACATTTGGAAGCTTTTCC
>CACSLJ010000032.1:0-147300 GCA_902706625.1 Albugo laibachii | reverse complement strand
AATAGCGTCAGGAATCGATGACGGCGAAAGCTGCGTACAATCATTATTGCGTGGAATGGAGAATGCAATATTGGAGTCCGACGTGCATGATATCGCTCGCTTGAAGAATACATTCTCACAAATGGATTCAATCAGTTCGGAAGAGAGTAAACTAATCAGCGATTTAATGATAGCGACCAAAGATATCTGCGAAGGAAAATACACAAAAGTCCTGCAGCTACATTGGATTCAAGCTCATTCTATCACCAGCAGCGTGGATTTCGTCCGCAGCGTCATCGATTCCGCACACAATTTCATCCGACGATCAAGCTTTCCATTGCTGACATCGTATCAGATCTTTTTTCAGGGAATAGCTCTACTCAATGTGTTCACACAGATCAATTACACCGGTCCAGCACTCTCTTCACATCAACTTGCAGCTCTTGCAGCATTTTCTAATGCATTTATCGAAAGTGAAGCAAGAGATACCCTGAATTATCGCTCCTTTGCATGTGTTGCCTTGCAAGTAGATGGCGAGTATCCGTATAATATTTGCGAAAAGCTGGAAATATTACTCTTAGCGCGCTGCTTGCTGCAAACCATTGGGAACTGGACGAAAATTAGCTGGAGTGGCTCTATCGAGTGCAATGAAGATGTCCTTCAGGTAACTAAAAAAATCACGTCAGCCTCATGGTGGAATGCTCGGGCTTCACTAGCGCATCAAAGAATACTTCTTGCAAAATCAGCGTGCGACACTTTATGGAATGAAGTATACGCTGGATTCTCGGCCTACAAGGACGCTCAAGATATATCCCAGGGACATTGTTCATTATATAAGCATACAGCAGCTCGGTTGCATATCGAGTGGGGACTTGCTCAGCATTTTTTTGATAAAGATAACCGTGGGAAAGCGAATTTTGCTAAAGCGCAAAGTCTTACCGGTTTGACAGCGGAACTCAGTGGTGCTATTGGGAAAAAAACCAAATTTCAACAAAACGGTGTCGCACAAATGGTCCTACTTGCGAGCTCCAACCAGCAGCTGCACACAACGCAGTCAAATCCAGAGACGGAATTGGATCAAACTGCAGTTGTCACTTTGGATGAAGCAGATCCTGAGAATATTCTCTTGGAGCAGATTCAGTTTGAAGATGACACAAATCTGAAGCAAGAAAAGCTGCTCGTCATCGATCAAATCATTTTACTGGCACTTTGTTTAGACGTGAAAAATAACAACCCAAACGATAATTTGACTCGTGAGGAAATGATGGCGTATATTGCTCGCGTCCTTGAGCAACCAAACAACTGGATGGTGTACGCAACCGCTCTGTTGGAACGAGCCTGGCTCGAGTGTCAGACATCCAAGCGCCGCGAGCGCGCTGTTTTACAGATCCAGGCGCTCGTGGACCAGCACACAAATCGACTATTGACTCCAACTTCCTTGGAAGACGTGACGCCGGCGTTTGAGCGCATGGCGTACGTTTATGCATTGGCGTTTCCACCGCAATTCGCACTGAAGAAAGACTTGGCGGAACGATACTTTGCATTGGGTGCAGTAGCAAGTGCGTTAGAATTATACAAGGAGCTCGAGATTTGGGATGAAGTGGTCATTTGTTATCGGCTGTTGGATCAGCAGAAAAAAGCAGAAGTACTTGTTCGTGAACGCATTTCCATCGAGCCTACGCCTTACTTGTGGTGTTGTTTGGGAGATTTGACTGGCGAAATTGCTCATTTTGAGGCTGCTTGGGATTTTTCTGAGCACCGATACCCACGTGCTAAGCGTTCGCTTGGACGAGCGGCGTTTGAAGTAAATGATATACCGTCGGCCATCAAACACTTTGAAGAGAGTCTTGTTATCAATCCGATGCACACGCAAACGTGGTTTCTTTTGGGTGTGTTGGGCATGCGAACAAACAATTGGAATCTCGGCTTAAATTCATTCACTCGTGTCGTACAATTAGATCCAGACAACGCAGAAGCCTGGGGTAATATTGGTTCAATTCACATGACTCAAAAGCATTTTGCAGAAGCATTCTCAGTCTTCCAGGAAGCAGTCAAACAAAAGCGATTCATGTGGCAAATTTGGGAGAATTTGGCTTGGTGTGCGGTGGAAATTGGAAAGTATGGTGACGCGATATACGCACAACATCAACTGCTTGATTTGCGTTCAAAGCATAACCGCCCAGTAGATCATGAGCTTCTTGCTTGGATGGTGGATGCGATCGTGTACAAGCAGGATGGAGTGTTGCAGGCGCATTACAAGGACGAATTTGCAAAATTGCTGGGTCGTATCACGTCAATAGTGACGAATGATCCGAAGCTTTGGCAAGTTTACGCACACTTTAATGATGGTGTGGGCAGACAAGAGAAGGCGCTGGAATGCCGTTTGAAGGTGTCTCGGACACTACAAACGCCAAATTGGGAAAAAGATCAAGATCAGGTAGAACGAGTGTGTCATGCGGCGTTACAAATTGCTGCGGGGTATCAAGTCCAAGATACAATACAGGCTCTGCACGCAGCTCGTCTGTTTGTTCGAGGTGTGTTGAAAAGAGCACAAATGAATTTTCCGCACTCGGAGCTTTGCGAAGAACTAGAGAAAGTTTTGCAAGATATCCAAACAGCGACTGACGCAATGACATGATCATTGAGCTCGCCCCGCTAGAGGCAGTAATAGAAATAATTTGTTTCCTTGAAATGTGTCTATTATCGCTTGTGGCACAATCCCTTGGTTTTCCAAAAATTGCGCTTTTATCGTAGACGGTGGATGTTTTGAAAATAAACACAGTTTGCCAATAACGTTCAAGTAGTCACCCCGTGTTTTCGCCTAGCGGACAATAGATTTTGCCCAGACCAACCATACGATGGCCTTGGTTCATCGCAAAAAGACCCGTCATGTAATTGCTAGTTTGCTCGCTGCTAATCTTATCAAGCTAACTTATACGTGACTACTGTATGAGGAAACAGTGACTTATATCGCCCACAAGTGAAATGGATATTTGTATGCGAGGTGTGTCTATCGGTGCAAATTCGTGCGCGTTAGAATTGATTATGTGATTATACTATTGGAGCCAAGATTTCTCCGTTTTCCTCCGGGACTGATGGCTGTGGTCTAATTGCGAACATGGTATTCAGCATGGCGCGAGTGTACTTGTTCTTCGCAATTTACGCACAAGAAGTTTCTTCTCCATCAAGCGGTGCTTTGTATTCTTGTGTCACTTTCCACAATTGTACGAACGGATAAAAATTTGTAACAGTAACTTTGATGAGCATTTCAGCCTTACTATCCCTAGGGGGCACGCGTATGGTGGGAGAGGACGTTACCCAATCTGCGAGTAGACTCATGAACTTAAAGAATGTTCCAATTGATTGGTTCTTTATCGTGTTCAATCAAATACGAATTGGCTCTAGAAAAGCAGCGGGATCCAAGAAACGGGGCATTAGTTTTGGCTGCGCCAAGTGGAGAAGGATGGGAGGTTTTGATCACGCAATGCTTTTTCGTGTCAATAATGGAGCACTTATCCTAATAGTAGCAAGTGTCAAGACTGATACTGAAATACTTCCCATACATGCATACCTGAGCTTGTCTACCCCACAAAAGAAACACCGTGTTCGTTGTTTTATCGTTGATGAATCTGATGATGGTGTCTGTCCAGCGTTCCCAGCCTTTCTTGCAGTGCGAATTGGCTTCTCCTTTCCTAACCGTCATAACAGCATTCAGAAGTAGAATACCTTGCTGACACCAAGAAATTAGGCAGCCATGAGTCGGTTTTGTGATGTGTACATCCTCGATCGCTTCGTTGATTATATTTCTCAGGCTTGGGGGTACTTGGACACCGTTTTGTATTGAAAAGCACAAACCGTGTGCTTGATTTGGCCCATGATAAGGATCTTGCCCGATGATTACAACTTTCAATGCATCAAAAGGGCAGTCACGAAGGGAAGAGAACACGTCGCAAGCAAGTGGATACAGAGTATGTCTGTGTCACAGCGAAGGAGATGCATACCATTATTACATTTAAATATTGTGAGGCAGTGAGATACTGACTTGACGGTTTCTGAGCGCAAAAACTCTAGCAGCTTTTGAAAATAGTCTTTCTGGCATTCAGACTCCAGTAATGCGTACCATGTGGGATGCATCAAGTCTTTGAGACATGACTCAAGTGCCTGATACGTTACATCTCCGCTATGTTTGTGTTGTGGCTCGTCCAGAGATGACGGTTTCTTCACCTCAACGGTACTTTTAATGATAGTTTGTTCAACTGCAGTTTTCTGTTTTTTCCGTTGTTTCTCGCCAGCGGTGAAATATGAGCGTATGTCTTGCATGACCACTTTATGGCTAACGGTACAACTGTTAAGTGTTATTCATAGCAAGTTCTACCGTGTTAAGGCATACTCGACAGATTGTTACAAAAGTACCGTCCATTCTTGACCGACTTCATCAGATTTAAAGCCTTACAGAAGTTCGACTAAACCTGCCATCTAGACTCCGTGGATAATTTAGAAAAAGCGTGATCACCCTGAACCTCAACTGGATGCTACACTACTAACATGTAAACGCGTCCTTCATCCCATGGTTAGTTTGGTGTACAAAAGTTATCTAACGTATGTAATTGACTGATAGCTCTCATGTATTCATCCATGCGAAGAAGCATTTGCTTACGTCATACAAGCACCGCTTTCTATAGTTCATCCGTCACTGCATTTTCTACCTGCTAGATGACCTGATGACTTGACAGTGTATTTCTTTCCTTCAGCACGAGGATCAGAAGACCCGTATCAGTGCGCAATGCTCTAAATTTCAGTACAAATTGTGTGTGAGAATTGTATGACTGATGATTCAGGCAGTTATCGAAAGTATAAAGTGTCTTCGTCTTTCTCTTCTTGCGTTTGCGGCTTTCCGCTAGTGAAAATAGAAGCATCTTGTGGCTACCTTGTTTCTAAAGAATCTAGACTCTTCCACGCGACGCGCAATCGCTTATCCTTTACCGCATCAGCTGTTTGATGACGCAAATGACACGTCCGATTTCAGCGCTTTCGACGTATTTTTCTCGAGAGAATAACAGCTGTCAATTAGTGTGGCGGTGCGGAGGAAGAGAACATTCGTGTATTAGGTTCTTGTTGCGGGCATTCATTCTAAATTAAGACGTTCAATCATAGCTCTAAGGTCGCAATAAATGCCCACTGACGAAGCCACTGTTGTCCGCAAAATAGCATTCGTCCTGTCTTTGTACCCATTTATACGGTTGCGTATCAGACAGGAGAAAAACAACTTCTTATCGGATTAAGTGCGAGGGAGAAGAGCATGAAGGACAGGCTCAGGTGAGAGGGTATAGGTATGCCTACGTCCAAGCTAAATTACTCGAAATACAACGACATTCATTGTGTATTCCAAACACCATCTGATTTTTTACCAATTGTCATTTTCCATTTGGCTTTCTCCACATCAATTCCTTTTCGTTTAATCCCGAAATCTTCTTTCGCGTCGTCGAGCACCCAAGAGTAGAAGCAGCTTGAATATGTTGGCATCATCGCGTGAATACTCCTACATTCCCGCGAATCAGCCATACTCGCTCTCTGAATTTGAAAACTACTCGGAACACACTGAACACCAGCAGAGTGATGCCCGCCCAAAGCTATATGGAGTCGAGTCGAATTACATGAGTGGAGATAGCATGAACGGACAGCATCTCGGGCTGGGAAGAAGCTTCCAGTACAATCACAGTCTGCCGCCACAAGGTTATGGATCGTCCAACATGGAGCATGAACCTTTGATGCTCAGTATGCAGGATCAAAAGTTTTTCTATTCTCAGGTTGGACAACAGCCAGTCCTTCCTATCCATGGTGACTACAATTCGGGAACACCAATGGGTGGAGCAAGTGAGACATCGGACACACCGAGATCCCACGGTCACAACGCCAGACGGTCTCGGGAAGAATTGAATTTGAAGGAGAAGAAGAGAATGTTCAAGCTGAATGATCGTATCGCTCAACTCAAGGAATTACTTGATGAAGCAGGTGTACAATCCAAGAAGAATAAGCAGTCTGTCTTGGACAATACTCATCATTACATCAGTATGCTTCGAAGTTATTTGGTGATCGCAAAACAAAAAGCGGAACGAGCTGAAAGGCAACTGGACCGATATAAACAGCAATCGATCCAGGTGAATGTACCAGATGCAACCATCCAGCGCTCCTTTGAGCAATCAAGCACAGCACGGATCATTATTGGGCTAGATTCCAAAGTACAGGCTCTGAATTCCGCATTTGTGGCTCATACTGCTTTACCGAGAAACGCAATCATTGATAAAGACTCGGCACAATCTTATCTCTGCCTAGATGCCTCGCGCTTCGATGCCATTATCAAGAATGTGAGTGAAAAGAATTATTCTACATGCGCTCTAGTACAAGCTCGTACGGGAAATGGGATCAGGACAGTGACCCTGATGGCTTCTCTCGTAAGTGATGAACAGGGAAAACCCTACGCAGTCGAGTTTAATTTGATCCCGGTTGACGCCTCCTTTGAGCCTTCTCATTCAAGTGGCAAGGACTCAGTCAAGGAAAGTCCAAGCGGAGTATCGGAATTGATGTTATAGCGAATTTGAATCTCCATTTATTATAGACAAACTGCATATTGTTATATATTCTTCCATTTTATTGTGTTGGAATTACAATTAAAGGCAACCTGCAAGTTGAAGTTGCAATTTCACTTTTTGACATGAATCCCGCACCAAAATACGGATTGCAATCGATGGGGCCGCAGGATTCCCAGCGAGCAAGGCTCACACCTCCTTACGAAAAGTACACGTACGCAATGCTGAGAAGCGAGTGTTATGCGAGATCGCTGTCCATTTCTGGAAAGAGTTCTATCACAACTAAGTCAGGATTCATTCAGCTGTTATACGAGTATGATAAGGCATCCTCGCAGCCCCAAAATCAAGTCTTTGAGCGAAATTGGAAACAGAACGAAGCAGTGGCTTCTGTACCAGTGCGTCCACCCAATCTCAAGTTCCATCAGCCGACAAATTCAGTACATAATCAGGTGGCTTTGCCCGGCAACATGCAACGCGGTAATGCAAATGCGAAACAGACGAGAGCGAAGCGTGGATGCCGATTTCGTCTGATCAATGTTATGTTGACGCCTACATTCGTTACGCGATGGCGCGATTTACGATACGAACATAATGACAACTGGTTGTGGGTAAATGTGCAAGATTCGTACCTCAAGCATTCCGAGCTTCATGATCGATTGCATTTTCAAGATAATTTGTTCGTCGACATACATCCAGATGTTATTGTGAGCCATTCTGCGGCGAAATTGCGACAAATGTGGTCGGAAATGCTGACAATGTTCAAAAGGGCGATACTGCAATCAAGGAAGATTACGAGTCATGGGAATGCTCAAACAAACGTTTCATTTTCACAGTCTTTTTTCGAATTTTGTTGGGGTCGCTTGGACCTTTTGTATCTACATAAAGGTTTGACCATGAAGCCAGAGCTTTTGGACATTGTGATGGAGGAAAAAGTCAGAAATGAATCAGTTTACGACACAACGGACGCTACAAAAGGTCTTGATGCCAAAGCAGAATTATCTGTTGGACATCCACAAACTGACTATAACAATCTCCAGATGCCTAGCTCTTCAGCTACAAAACAAAGTGTGCCTCATAGAAATTTTAATGATTTTATACCGGTACATCAGAAAATACGAAACAACAAACCAATTGTACAAATCTCTCCGTTTGAGTCTCAGATAACGCAGCCAGTATTGCAGAGGGAAACTAAAGCTCATTCAAGAGAATATGCTGGTGGAAAGTCAAATAACATGCCGAGAAAAGGCCAACAAGCAGGGAACTTCGACTCTACTCGTAGCACACAAGTAGCACCACAAACATATCAGAATAACACGCGCTGTTTTCCGGGTACTAAAGAAGCTGGTCATGATTTTCTCAACACTGTGGAGTATGCGAAACACCAAGTACATAACAAAGAAAATCTTGCGCCAACTCCTCAGTCCAAGCGCCCAATCTCTCAAATAGCGTCACAAGTTCAGGATACTCCACGAGAGCGTAAAAATGCTAGGTCCAATTACGCTCCAAGAAAAGTCCAGAATGCAGGAACGTTGCAGGAGAAACAATTCGACCAAATTGCTTCTCAGAAACCTCAAGCGAACACACGCACTCCCCCTGTCCCTCAAGGATCTCGGCGCAAATCTACCAGCAATTCCGAATATCAGGTACCAAATTTGAACAACAGCGTAACAGCTACCCCAATAAAGCATCCGACAATACAAAAAATCTCAGTGGGTCAAGAGAAGGTTGCTTCACGAGAACATATCATCGACAGGTCTGACTTCATGCAAAGAAAAGATCAGGAAACGGGGAAGCATGCAAGACTCGGTAATCAAAGTAGTTATGAGCATACAGAGAGCGAACACGATCAGGAAAAGAATACTGGAAACGTCAATTCTACAGTGACTGATACTTTACCACGACCGCTCAACGGCAGGTCTCCTAGTTCGATTGCTGAAAAAAGTCCTACAGCGAGCGCCGAAGTGGTTACAAACTCTCAAATTTCGAATTTACAGGTCATAGAAGATCACGGAGAAGGATCAGATGCATTGGAGTTTGGACAAACAAGACTAGAAGGCAACGATGACCAGACAGAAGTTCCGACGCTGCCGAACTCGATTATGGAAACCAATAATGATCAATCTGAAAAGTACGCAATCATCGAACAACTTTCTGGGTCATCAACAGATACAATGTCTTTAAGCACGCTGCTCGTCGAAGGATCAGAGAATTCTGATCAGGACACGCAACCAACACAGATGCATGAGACGCAAGTAGCGCCACAAGTCAAGGAGTACACATTCATCGCTCCAGAAAACACACACAAAGAAAATCCTATTTGTCAGCCAAAATCCAAACCCGAAACCATCGGTGGAACCGAGCTTGATCTTGTTCGCCCATCCAAAAGGATGCATGCAACTCGTGCTGTTTGCACCACGACAACCACACACAGCTCCGTTATGGCGACAACGGATCGATGGGATCTCCTGGAAGAACGGCTAAGAAAGATCAACCAGAGTATCGATCGATGCCACGAAGGGCTTTCCAGCGTCAGTAAGCTGCAAGAATGTCATCGACGTGACCTGGAAGCAGATTTGGCATTTTACTCGGCGATAAAGCGCCAATTACAGCAGGAATTGGTCATGTCGATGCACTTTGATTCCGATAGCTACATGACGACCTCGCACAGATTTTGAAATGAGACCGCGAATTTGATAATGCAACCTGTTCTTTCACTACCTTTCGTCTACGGCTACTTGACGACTATTAATACATCTAGATAGCCTTCTCTGAGCAGCAAAAGGAGACAGGCTCAAACATTGGCTCTAAAATCAAATCGATATCGCCTGTCGGAAGGAAAATGAATGCCAAAAATTGCTCCCAATTTTTCAAGTGAGAAGCTAATTTTTTCGTCATTTTTTGACAGCGGAGTTGGATGAGCGCAATCGGAGCTATTGAGCTGAATTCCAATGAGTATATCGTGACAACTGGTTGCTTGGAAGACTCCTTTTGCGGCGAATGTGAATTGTTCAGTGCATGCTGAGAATCTTGGACTGGAGGCGCCGAGTCATCGAGCGTCTTTGAGAAGGTTGGGATACAATTTTGTGATAGATTGAGATGCACGCTTTTGGCGAAGAATGTCGGATTCCACAGGCGGTAGAGTATCAGCCCAAATGAAGTACATCGAATTCCACCGATAATGATCCACAGAAACATTTCAATCAAGCGAATTTGGAGTCGAATAATTGCAAAAAAGGCGAAAAAGACAATGTATGTTGTCATCAAGAACACAACGATTGTGAACAAAAGAGTACCTAGCAATAGCTGGTAAGCAATGAGCAAGAATTGCGTTAGAATTGTGTAATGATCAAGTGAGAATGGGAAACAGACCTCTGGAATATCGTAGTCGCACGAATCGATTCGTTTTCGCAAGACATTTAGTTTTAATCCAAGAAATAAACGCCATAATGTTTTGAGGAATTTCATTTGAAGCATGTTGAGCGTCATAAAGTAATTGAAAATGTATCGCGAATTCCACGTCGAGAAGTACACGAGGTCGAGGATTAAGCTGAGCTTGATCATGAGGCCAATACGATTCCAAATCCATTCAATAGACTTGTTCAGAACAGAGTATGATGCTGTCACTTTGGGGATTACAGCAATGGAATCGAAAAAAAAGCGACAAACGTCCAGCCAGAGTATGATACCATTCCCAAAGATAGAAGCAAGTGGCACATTCAGCTGAAAGAGAAATCATAAGGTGGATAAATAGTGTGGATACAGCGTAAACGAATACCTTGAAGCCTGCAGGTGATCCCATTAACCAGAGAACATTTGCCTGCAACAGCTCAATGAATGCCAAGGGTGAGCTAGAATAGGAGCATAAGCGCAAATTGTTGATAAAGTAGCTAGAAGCACGCACAGAAATGAACTGGCAAGAAGACCAATAATCGATTGTGTCATTTGTTGGAGCCACAGATTCAAAAGTAGAGAGAAGAAAAAGTCAAGCATCTCGAGTGACATCCACACTTGCGATCGGGATAATGATATGTCTCTACGACTCTGTGATGATCTGAAACTCTCCATATACTCGAAAAATCGAATCGTTGCTCTCATTTGACAACAGCAGATCGCAATCAATATGGAGACGTTCTAAGATTCAGCAGCTTAGTACTTCCCCAAGGCCGAGTCAATACATCAGTACTCACAGTCAAATTCACTCCATTTACTACCAAAACTCTTTCGATGATGTAAAGTGAGCCCCGAAATAGCTTGATCGTCGGATAGAGAATCGAGACCAGTACTTGCAGCAAAAGCATTATAATTGCACTGATCCACTTTCCTGGTGGTCGTCTTTTACGACGAGTTGTGATGAGCTCTTGACCAATTCTGCGTAACGGTTCTTCGAGCGTTGGTTGTGCGATAAATGTGGTATCAAGTGTCGGTCCAAAGCGATTCAGTAATGATATTGGATCATACAAGATCACATTGCATCCCGAATATAAAATAAAGTTTGAATCGTACACGATCCATCGTATTGTGGGGTCCTTGGACGCTTCCTTTGTAGATTCCGTGTCTATTGATGCGAATAGCTGCTTGGAAATAGACCGCTTCCTTCGGCTTTTAGGCTTGGTAGATAAAGCCCATTGCGGAACATCGTGTGGTCCACCATAGTATCCTAGGCATTGAGAGCCATTTTTATCTACGAATCAAACGATCATACTATTATTCCGGCTGATCAGAAGGTTGTCACCATTATCAGATTGCGGAACAAGCCTGGTTACGCAGAAGGCGTTGTCACGAGTCTGGAAACCGAGGATGCATCCCTTGGTCGATCCTGCATCTGTGAGTCTTGATCGTGGCCAAAAAAGCACACATGACGATCGACCAGACATGAGACACTACGATCAAAGCGATGTGGACCACATCAAGTAAATAGAGAGCAAGAGAGTGTACTGCACCATTATATATCCCACATAAAATAATACATTTATTCTCTGTTCGTGTGACTGGATGCGAAAACATTAATGGAAGCAAATTTCGCTGAGAAGGATGGCGATACCCGACAGCATTATAACAACGTGCGACTTCCAATAGCCGTCCCGGTAACCGATCGTGTGCAAGAGAAGCAATCCAGTATGCAGAAAAAGAAAGCTTATCAATTCTCGTTCCGCAAACTAGGCGGCAACGGTGTCATTCGCCTTTCAGACTTTAGCGACAAGGTACGCTAGTTCGTTGTTGCGAGGACGAAAGTCTAATGATGGCCTATTAGGTGATTTTGATTGTAAATGTTGCATCACACTGCAACGCGACCACAAAAGAATACATAGAGTTGAATCGACTTGCACAGCAGTACCCTGAGCTGGTCATCATAGGCTGTCCATGCAATCAGTTTGGTCATCAGGAGAACTTGAATGGCGAGGAGATATTGACCAGTCTCAAGTACATCCGTCCTGGGAATAATTTCACGCCAAATTTCGAGCTGACAGAGAAAATTGAAGTGAATGGGGCCAAAGCTCATCCTTTGTACAATCATCTACGACTTTCATTACCATTTCCATCAGATCGTACTCTAATAGACGACATGGCAAAACCAGGAGGATTTTACACGCATCCTATGCGGATTGTATGGATGCCCATATCACGGACGGATGTCAGCTGGAACTTTGAAAAGGTTTGCTTTCAGTGAGGTAGTGGTGTACGTAATGCCACTGATGTGTTTTCTAGTTTCTGATAGACCGTGATGGCATTCCATATAAGCGATACAGTCCACGTTCCAGCCCGATGTTGATTGTAAAGGATCTAGAATGTTTACTGCAAGCGAGATGAGTCGTAATCCGCTCAAACTCGACTTGCAGAAAATTTGTATGCTGTTTGGTATCTTGCTTCCCTTCGATATACAGCAATGCCTCGCAATGCATTTACTTAGCTTCTCTATGTTGCCGGCTTCCTACACTATCATGCTGAAACATGAGCTTGTACTTCTTCCATCTCGTTTTCCTGTTCATATTCAATCTCGACATAAGGCCCTGGCGCTACATAACATAGAGCATTAGATTCGACATAAATAGAGCGATTTGCATGATGTTGCGTACCTTTTCTCGATTTTGATTTCTTGTTCGCGTTGGTAGAGTCCTTGAGACCACGTTTTCGTCTTCCAATGCACTCATCTTCATCTTGATTGTCATCGTCAGACGTCGTACTCTCATCGCTTTCACTGATATTACCGCTCTCGAAATCCTCTATTTCATCTTCACTCTCTTCAAAGTCTTCCACATATTCAGTAAGAGCGTTTTCTTCATTCTCGTATTCTAGCTCTTCTTCCACTCCATTTTCTTCTTCCGTTTGAGCAACTCCCTTGTTGTTGATAATAGCACTAAATTCTTTTTCAGGGAAATTGTATATATCACCATACGTTCCTTTCTCCAGTCGTTCCAAAAGCTCTTTTTCGATAGCAGAGTCGATTTTCGCGGCAGCTTGTGCCTTCTTTTCTCGTCGACTCTCTCTTCGTTCAATTTTCTTGTTGATAACCACCAATTTCGGCTTGATTTGTCCTTGCAATTTACGCATTCGGAGTAAATACTGATGGATTTTGGTCTGCCTTTGCTTCACTTTGTGGATCATTTTCTTCGGCCAAAACTGTAAATGCTGGTCGATTTGCTCGAGGGATCGGCTGTAGTTGCGTGATAGCTTGATGCGCTCCCATAAGCGCTTAGGCGAGTGTGCACGTTCAATAGTTTTCATGTATAAATAACAAATACCTTCCTGCTCTCGAACTGTTGCATACCGCGAATTCGCTAAAGGGCAAGCTCCACGGTTGCACAGACCCGACACATTGTATTCATTCCTGCAAAACATGGCTTTTGTCGCAGGTAGTTTACTCTTGAACGAGCAGAATTGCCCGGAAATCACGCCCCAAATCACTTCATCATGCTGCATTTTAACTGCAAACGCGTTTGACCAATCGATTGCTCGAGCAAAGAATGCTTCCAGTTATAAAATTATAGAGGGAGATGAACAAATTGGAAGTTCGTCCATAAGTAATGAGAATTACGCGTAACAGATGTCCGCAAAGTCGAGATTATAGAGCAGACCAATGATGTCCACAGTGTTCTTTAGATAAAATAACGTGCTCGTAGTCTTATACCCTTTCTTCCTGATGACAAGACACCCTTTACTGAGATTCTTTACACGTTACTCGCATTGCCCAACCATTACATCACGCCAAACACTTATAATTCGATCCTTTGAGATACCTTTTATTGTCCAAATTCCAAGAGGCGGCACCAACCAAAATGAGCCGACAGGGATATCTGACTCTACACGAAATCTACACCGGCCCAAAGGTATACTTCTTCGTCCTTCAAGAAGGAGTGCTTCGGTACTACACGAACGCAAACTGCAAAGCGTTACAGGGGGAGCTGAGGCTGTATGGTAGAAAAGTGACCGCGAAGGCACAGGCGCCTATCAATAGAATTCCAAACAGCTTCTATGTCGAAACGTGTCAAATCCATGTCAATGATAAATGTTTTCGATATGGGAAATCGCATCGAATCGAGTTGAGCGCTTATTATGAGCAGGATTGTCTAGAATGGGGAAGAGCTATACTTGGCTGGCAGCGACAGTTCTGGCGAGATCCGGGGAGTGGGAATAAAAGCAAATTATTCACACAAGATGAGACTGTGAGGCAGCTTTTAGAGGATGTCATTGAGCAGACAGCTTTATATAGAAGAAACAGCTCCAATGTCTCGCCAGCAGAGCTTCTCACAAACAAATTAGCCAAAGAAGGTCGCGAGCTCGGAAGTGCATGCATTAGATTTCTCAGTAATCCTCTATTTGGACTCGAAGAGAAGCATGGTTCGAACGTATCGACAACCAATGTCATTTTACAGAGTGTGACATTCTTAGCAAGCTCATTAACGCCATTAAGGAAGAGCTCTTACAGCTATTTACGACGTCAAATCACTGTGGAATAATTGTCGTCATAATCAATTGTAAGTGGAAGTAGTGGTCTTGATTAGGAAACTGGGAATTACACGCAATCTGTTCATATAAATAGTAAAGTTTGCGCAGTTTGCCATATTGTTAAAACTCCCATGATGTCTGCTTTTATTACCTGTTATTTGATCCGATAGCTCTTGAGCGGTTAAGATCGAATTATCTGAAATTCGAATGAATTTGGGCATCAAATTTGCGCTCTGCGCATTGCTTTGCAACGTCATAATCTCTTCAGCAGACAGACCAGACGCGGTCGATGCGAAGTCACACACGAAATCACTACATAACGACTTTATTCAGATTCTCTACTGCACTTCTTGCGGTTTTGCGAAGAATTATATGGAAGTGAAAAAGCATCTGGAGAATCGTTATCCGCAGCTACGAGATCGTATCTATGGTGACAATTACGCAGTTCATCCAGCACTACAGGTACAGCGCGATCTCTATCCTCCCATCTGGCATTCACACTCGTCTTTTGTACAGATGCTGGCTCAATTTCTTGGATATGCGCAATTCGGTCTGATGATTCTGATCATTTTCGGCGATAAGGTAATGGAAGGCACTCCAAGCACCTCAATTGACATATGAGCTACAGATATTTCGTCAATTCGGATGGGATGAGACGCACATCAAGAAAGCGATGGATAATCGGATCGCATGCTTCACAGTCCTCATTCTGGTCGGGACCATCTCGCAAAAGCTCATTTCTTCTGGAGCGTTCGAGATATATTTGAATGGTAGGATTCGCTTCTATCCAGATCTACTCATTTTCTCATTCGCTTATGGTCAGACGATCTCATTTTCTCCAAAATTGAGAGTGGACGATGGCCAACAATTGAGGTACAACGCCAATGCCTCCGGAAAATTCGTTATAACGCGCTTTGACCGAGTTTGAATTATTGTAGGAGCTTTTGGCGATTCTAGACGCACGAATTACTTCATAGGATATGAAAGGCTCAGTCTGTGGACGCTCAGACAGACGTAAAACTCAAAGATTCATCAATTGAGAAGATGTATTAGCCTGGAATCATAATTTGAGCGCTACGAGAGGGCTTCCTGCAATTCTGTTGTTGTCGTTGATCTCACACGATACTTTGTTCCGCAGCTTGAACGCGTTGGCCTTCAGATGACATAAATACGCTTCTCCTTCGAGTTGATGATTCGAAAATGTGATCTGAAACTGGAAAGCTTTTGAGCAATAGTTTAACGTTGCTACACTTGGTCTTTTGGAAGATCAAAGTAGGATTCCTGGAGGACGATACCAGCTATTGAGCCATTGTGTTCGCACTGTGCGTCTGTGTCGCAATGCATCTCAGGTCGATCTATAAGGTGCAGTTCATTGATCATCTGTTCGACTTCGGAATTCAGTTTTTCAGTATCGCATTCTTTCGAATACTCCACACTCGAATGCATTGCCGTATCAATATTCTCGCATAAATTGAACGTTGGAATGTCGGGTAAAGGATTGCAACCTTGTCCATCAAATACAGGTGACTTGCCCGTTCCGAAATAGGAATCCATTTCGAGTACAAACACGTTCTCTTCCGACAAAGTTTGACCGACCTGAAGGTTGTCTGCCGCCGAGATCCTTCTCGTCGCATTTGGCCCACGTCTATTAACTTCCAGGATTCTCCCTTTAGGATTTGCTTCATCCGTAACGCGAAACATGATGCTCGGACGAGCCCATAGAGGAACATCACGTCCTACACAAGTGCGCAGCTCGCTTTTACCGTCGCACTTGGATTCAGCAGTATACGGCTTTGTTGATAAATTGCGTGGAATACGTTTTTGTGAGTCTGTAAATTGCCACATATTCCAACGGGAAACTACATCGAAAGTGACATCAAAGTCAAATTGTGCCTCGTGCATGCGTGATTCCGAAGAGGTTCCTCGCCGATCAATTGGGTGGCATTTTAGCCTTCGCATCAAAACATCACCAAAATTGCAGCAAAACAATACCGAGTTCTCATGACTAAAGCAGCAAGAAATTGGAGATAGATGTGCTTTTCCTTTCAATGACTGTTGTTGTCTTCCATCGTCAGGGTCACCCATGTAATTGAGGAAAGACGGTGATGGAGTGAGTGCGCATTGATTCATGAATGTTTGAGAGACGTCTAACGCGCTTTCGAGAACAGATCTTTCCTTCCTTCCATTCCCTCCCGATTTCAAAGTCGCTGGAAATGAATGATGAAATTTTGTGACCTGACTCACCTTCTTCGTTTCCAGTATCCTATAATCCGCACAAAAGTCATCAATGTGCTTCCTGTGCATCCCATCAAAGTCATCAAGGGTTTGTCCGTCTTCTACATCTGTGTCATGAATCAGATGGCTGCATTGTGTGACTCTACCACCTTCCGGATGAATGGCATACACGTGGCTTGTTCCACGCGCAGATGTCACTGTGATCCACTTGGAATCTTGACTGAATGCAATATCAATAATATGAACGTGTGTGATTCCTCGTTGAAGCTTGTATAGTAGCTGGTAACGCTGATCCATTTCGTTATTTTCCGCGGATTTGGAATCCAACGCAGGAAGTAGTCGATACACGTGGACATTTTGACCTTTGGTCGAACAAGTTGCTATCAGTAAACCAGATCGGTCCAGTGCGAGGGCAGCAATGGGACTCGAATGACATTTGATTCGACAGAGAATCTGCTCGCTCTGTAGACTTTGAACAATAACAGATCCACTGTGACTGAAAGGTACTTTCATTTGATTCAATGACGTCGATGAGGATTCAAAGTCGCTCTTCTCGCCTTTTACGCTATTCGACCCAGTACGACTTTGACCAATTTCTGGTGGAGATGAGAAATAAGGAGACAAAGTAGAACGTCCAAGTTCCCCCAGATAGTAAAAACCCGAAGCGAGACTC
Source organism: Albugo laibachii (assembly GCA_902706625.1). NCBI lineage: Eukaryota > Oomycota > Peronosporomycetes > Albuginales > Albuginaceae > Albugo > Albugo laibachii. The sequence continues at coordinate 129,882 of CACSLJ010000032.1, read as the reverse complement.
TGTGCGACATCAACGGCAGTGAACGAAGGGGATGTCGATTGTGAGTTTCTATACTTTGTTTTGTTCCCAATAAGTGTGTCCGAACTTGGAGCTTCATGCCTGAATCGCTTCTCGTACTCCAAATTAACGTTTGAATCTCCAGTATTCTCAAACCAATACAAAGGAGACGACGATGAGAACACGATCCACTCTGATCCAAGTGCAATTTCGGAGTTCACAACCTCACGTATAGTTCGAACTACTTGACACCGGCCAAGTTCGATCAGGTCGATTTCTTGATGTTCCGTCAAAACAGCTGCAAATGCGCCATGCACGCGAACATCCACAACAAATCTCTCGCACCATATCGTTCCTAGCAACCTATCGACAAATCAATCAGATCCAAACGACGCAAAATCTATGGACCTACTGTGAGTCCGATAGAGAGTTGAAATGCAGGCTGTGAGAGCTCTGCATATGTAGATTTTCTGGGTTCGATGACTGCTCTTCACATAGAAATATTCCTCCAAGAAGAGGACACATCGCTTTTCTACGCTGAGTAGCGTGAAATTGCTTGAGTTCATGCGGTCCAGCGCCTTGGGCCTCGATGGTACGCTCCTCCGGTGAGGGGATTTGGTAAAGACGCAAGAGTTGAACATTAGGTGCTTTCGCATCGTTCTGACCTGCAATCTATACAGCGGATATATTACAAGTTAGCGACGAGCTGGCGTGGAATGTTAGAGTAAAGTGCGTACTTTAACGGGAAATATCGAATGAGCTGCATTCCTGTTTGAGTTTTGTTCGTTGATTTGATCGAGGCGATATATGTTCCATGCGGATTTTGATACAGTTACGATAAAATAGTGCTGAGAGATGCATTCCACCGCACAAAACAAAAGACTGTCGTTATTATCTCCCGCGTTCGTTGCGGTCATCAAAGTTCTCTCAAGTACTTGAAGTTTAATGTATCGCACTTTGACTGGCTAAGTTCGGGTACGCAAATCAAGGCTTGCTACTTTTGTTGGGTCAAAGCTGGAAATTGGAGCGCTGAGAAGAGGAATCTTCAGGACCATAATGATGGGATAGGAGAGTCAATCACGAGGATTTGTATATCAAAAATTGAAGTACGACTGTCTGAGGACACCAACATACAGCTAATCGCATTGAGCATGTAAACAATCAAAGCATAGAAGATATGGAATGTATGTCAGAGTGGATAGAAGTGCACATGTCGAACGGAATCAATAAAATCGCATTAATCTTCAATGCATAGAATTGGGATTTTCAAATTCTCAGACTTCTACTTGTGGATACCGCTCCAGCTCCCTGGATGTGTCTTGACCAAGCTTCTCACATTCTCGGACATCAGGATCAATATTTTTACTTCTTGGAGCTAATTACGGATTGATGACTCTATTTTACATCAATAAGAAGCAACATTACGGGGTGGTGATGCTTGTCAATGTCTCGGGGTTGGTTGTCACTTGACGAAGCAGAAAGAGATGGAGTGATCAATTTCCCAAAGGAGGGCGCCTGACCCGACATTTGAGCTACTGTGACGCTTGTTGTTGTACCTGTTCCAAACCAGGGCAAAAATTCCCATCAAGTATTCCAGCTTTCCTCCGAATTGGAAATACAATCCAACTTCGTACTACACCGCAATATTTGATGGCCAACCGACAGCGCAAAAGTGCTAGGGAAGACAATACGTCACCACAAAAGTATCACAATGCAAGAGAAATGTGTATTCGGCTTTAGTCAAAATTGCCGAATCCTAGGACTCAAAAAAAGCGCATTTCTAGCCGACAAACCGCATTCCGAATTCGATGAAAGTATGAAGGGACTTAAGGGTGTTTGTGCACTATCTTACCTGAAAGATTGAAGAACAATCTCTGCTCATCCACTTTTTCACACCGGATATTCATTGTGCCATGACCTGGTCTCCGAATACCCAGCCTCGTTCAGTTTCATGTAAGCTTACCGTTGAAAAATCAATATCAATTGTTCCGTCCTTCAAGTCAAATTGCAGCTTTGTTTTAGGGTCCTCCAGTGCTCTATAACTCGCTGTAGGTTCACCAAGACCCGAAAGTCCAAATTCGAAAGATATGCTTCCCCATTCGAAAGTATGAGTCGCTTTGGGCGAAATTGTGGATACCTTCGCCGATTCAAACTTTATATTACAATCATGGTTGTCACTCCTTAGTGTGAGGATGTGCTCAGGTGGTGGTGATGGGCTCACCACTTGATCATGAAAAGTATGGTGCTGGAATTGCTGACATACTTTAGCAAGTTCATTAGGACGGGGGTGGTGCTCGCGACGATGAGAAAATTCCATCCCTACCTGTGAACCAACCGACTGCAGCTTACGATGCGCTTCACACGCGTTTGCAGTCTTGTTGAGGCATGTCGTATCACCTTGCAGATAACGGGATGCTAAAATGGCAAAACTTGAAAAAGCCTTCATTATTGTCGGATGTGGCCTTGAGAGAGAAAATCGGAATGATCGAATTGCAGGAGTCTGTGTCTTGCTAAATCATGTTCGCTCTACAGCAAAGTAGTACCAGCACATAAGCAATACAGCTTTCTTGTCGGACTGTTGTTCTCTTTTCTCACGATTAGACGTATCACGATCTTTTTGTTGAAGCACTCGACGACTTGATTCATTGGATGATGACAATTAATTTTGGGAACCGTTAAAAATCTCCACTTTTCGTTAAAAATTCCTCAGTTTTCCCTCGGTTTTTATCAGTTTCTCAACCAACGATAACAGGGTTGATTAAGAAGCCGTTGAGTGGCTTTTAATGATACTGATTGGCTCATATTCGGACACATAAATGACTGCCATATAGCTTAATCTTGTAACATGCTATTATTGAATTTCGATTCAAATTACAGCCGGCGAACAGTACGGCTAGAGCTGATACACCAACAGGCATCGTAAATTACAAAAACGATATATTCTAGAAAATCATTGCGTTATAGGTAAGTCAAACGGAGGAATTTTATACAAGAGGTGGGTAGATTGGGGGTTTTAAATTCTGTTGCGCTCTGTTACTCAGAGTAGCGGAAAACTATGTTCAAAAAGTATGCAGATGACGATGGCAATGACCAGTTTCGTCAGATTTTCTGTAATGTTATTGATGAGAGGCTCTAGACTGAATCACGCCTATAAACTCAAAAAATATCACCACATATTCTGCGCGTAGTATGTTCGGAGACAGAATTGTGTCGGTGCAAATATCTGAGGCCGTGTTATCCAACAGGTAGGAAATGATAGAAATTGGGTCAATATGTGCGCTAGAGAATGCATTGCTATTGAGTGGAGAGCGATGGTGAGTTAGTAAAAAAAACAGCAGCATTATAAGGCCGTTAACGACATTAATTGAGCCGTAATCGCAGGATGAGCATTTTCATGTAAAAAGTACGGGCAAACGGTGGGATACGGTAATATCAGAAACGGAAGGAAAGGTAAGGGTAACATGTGGGTTTTTATCAGAAAATGGAGGGAGAATTGAGGAATTGAGACAGGAACTGAGGGAAAAGTGATGAATAAACCGAGAAAAACTGAGGGATTTTTAACGGCTGCCTTAATTCTTTATAAACAACCAAGAATGTGTACTTATCCAGCAACATTTTTGCTACAGAGTACTACTACATGATACAACGAATCGTGCTTACGAAGTATTTGTGACGTGCACACGACACATTCTTTCAAAACGCCGACTGTGTGTAATGCAACGATCACGCAACGAAGAGGACATATTTTTCGGGCAATTAGGGATTTGCCTGCTCGGCTCTCGTTTGCTAGAACTGTGTCGCTGACCTGCTCCAAAACTTTTCATTCCGAGGTTTAGTGCGCATGCAGCCTGCTATTCGCCCGCTTGTACCTCTCCGTCATAATGTCTGTATTAAGAAAATGCTTTATCGAGAAACCTCATCGTAATAATACATGCAAGTAGCCCAGACTTTCTGTTAAGAATCCCAGCCTTTGTACCACGATAATGAGATGCGTTTGGAACTCCTCGCTGCAGTTTCTTCGACGACTGACTGGAGGATCTATCGCTTGATGTTATCCCATATTTTGTTGGAATCTTGCGTGACGATTGCGAGTATCATCAGACGTAGACGCGTTGGAACGACAGCTCGAAGGAGAAAAGCAGCCACTTGACTCATTAGCGTGTCATATGCACACACCTGATTTCTGAACATCGCTTCTATACCGGCTTTAGCACAATCCTTGGAGCTCAACATCAGAAAGGGAAGGTTCTTCAATACCGAGACTTCTATACCCGAGACCTTGAAAAAATTGGTATTGACAGGCCCCGGGCAGAAGCTTGTTGCAATCACGTTGCTTCCACGTAGCTCAAAGCTGAGTGCCTGAGTAAATGTATCCACGGCGGCCTTCAATCCAGAGTAAAGCGCCATGTACGGCATGGGTCCAGCAGCTGATACAGAAGCGACGTTGAGAATGTGTCCTCTTTGCCGAGAGACCATTTGGGGTATGATTGCTCGGGTCAAATGAACAACCGCTTCCCAGTTCAGAGTTATCAGTTCGGATACTTGTGCTTTGGTCAAATTTTGAAAGGTTTCCAGGTACGAAGCCCCCGCATTGTTGATAAGAATATCAATAACAAGCTTCTTTTCTTCGATGAATGATATCAGGCTTTCAATTCCCTTCTCAGTGGAGAGATCAGCTTTAAAGGTGATTACTTGGTTTTTATAGGAAGCCTCAATTTCCACCCGCATACGCTCTAGCACATCTTCCCTGCGAGCCACCAAAATCAATGAAAATCCTTTCTGGGCAAGTATGTACGTCATTTCACGTCCGATTCCAGAAGTCGTCCCCGTGATTAGTGCATAGCAATCCCTGCAACTTTTCACCTCAGGAATCTTCCAGGTCTGGTACATAGCGATAAACATGTCCACGCAGTTGAGTAGGAACAAGGCGAGAACTACATATTTGATCCACATGGAGATGGTATTTGGGTCACAATAGGACATGAGAAGGATACTTATGCCAAATAAATGCGCATTGTGCCATACGAACGGGATGCGCTCTCGTCGTTCGCGTGCCATTTACGTGGGAGGACAAAAAAGTGGATAAAAATCTTCGTGCGACCTAATTTAGAGTGATGTGCATGACCTCAATGACATATAGGATGCAGTAGTCAGGGGTAAGCGAAAGCTAGAGTCCACTAATACGGACTCGATGCCGCCGCGGAAACGCTCAAAATAATAATAATAGATACAGTATCACCAGCCGCTGTCGTCTCTCATGGATGACACTAAAAGCATACGATTCTCTGTGCAGTATCCTTTGAATAGATACTTTTTTAATTGCATTCTGGATAATGATCAAGATCGTCGAGGTGCGCCAAAGACAAGCTTATCTGCTTCAATTATTTCGCACAAGCGCCGAGAGAATGCCACCCAGTTGATGCAACTCGACCCGTAGCTGGAATAGCAAGGCTGGAGTATTGTGATGTGCCACATCTGTGACCCACCATCGATAGTTAATCACAGTGAACGTGATGCATGGCCTCCCCGGCCTACCCTTTGACGCGAGACCGATCAATCGATAAAAACGACGGGAAACATTCAATACTATCCTCTTAAAGTGACTAATAGGTGACAAGATTGGTGGGGTCTTCTTGGATCGGCTGCACGCTCTCTTTGCTCGATTTATTTTCCTTTCCATCGAATTTCGCGAGATACTCTTCATGGGGTTTGAAATTCGAATGCTTCTTCCTGTGGTGATGAAGGCTATAGCCCAGTGTGTGCGAGTACAATCTGGAGTGTTTCTTGGCCCAACGATCCAGCGTTTCTGGCTCGGCGATATCGCTGACAACGTCTTGGAAGCTCAATTCTCGAGGTATTGGAGGATCTGTCGATAGAATGACGGAGCTTTCCAGAAAAGCTTTTGTGTACTCCTCAGTCCAGTAGAGCATTTCCCAGCTTGTACCTTCTGCTTGGATCGCTTCCACCTCGGAAAAATCGATCTTATACTTTCGTGAAGCGTACTTTTGCAATACGCCCTCGATTTCTTTCATAGTCAGCGCTTCCGTGTAGATAGAATACGTCGAGTAGTGATGCAGTGGGAACGTGTACGCTATCGCTACCATGAATTTGACAGCATCTTCAATGGAGATAAGGTACTGACGGGAAGACTCCAATGACCAGCTCAGCAGATTCCATCGTGAATGTGTCCTCGACCCACTGGTCAGGCTTCTTCTACCTTCTGCTGAATGCTCCCCTGATGACAGTACAGGCTCATGCAGCGTCTTGGCATCCCATTTCTGATTGCTCTGATTGTCCTGATCGTTATTATTGCTCCCTTTATTCTCCTTCAGATCTGCTTCATTCCTGTGAACCGTAAGGAAGAACTCCATAAACATGGGAACCCTCACAATAGCGTATGGAATGTCCGATCTCTCTATAAGCTTTTCCATGTCGACCAAATCCGTCATTTTCTTGTTGGGTGCACATCCGGCGTAGATGGAGCTCATCACAACAAGGCCCCAAGCTCCCGTCTTTTTGATAGCTGTAAACAACCTCTGGAGAATTTTCTCGCAATCTGCGATATCATGGTGCAAGGGCGGGACAAAGAGAACCACATCATTTGCAGTAAGCTGTCCCAAAAGCCTGTCCAGCTCGGAAGGATCAAAGTGAGTGAGGGCATCCACCTTTGTCGATGTTTTGTGTGACGTTGTGCTGAGCGATTTCAGCGCACAAAACGCCGTTCTGGACATCGTATCTGGGGAAGCATTGCTCGATACTATGGAGGCTCGTGTCAGCCTGGACACAAACTTCTCCGTTTGAGAGAAGACTGGGTCGATAGCGCCGATCATGAACAACTGAAGCTGGTTCTGAGGCGTTCTTATAAATGAAGAGATATTACTCTGTATCCATTCTTTCGCAGACGTCATACGTCGCCCAGTAATCTTCTCAAAGTGGGTGTAAAGCATCTCATCTTGCCACGATTTCTCTTTCTGTCGGAGTAGTTTGTGGAATTGTATCAGGCTGAGCGCTATTTGCTCCGATATTCTCTTTCGTTTGAACGCATTTTTCATCCGCTCTGGTGATATTTGGCGGTAAGACAGATCTTGCGATATCTCCCTCCCAATAGCATCCACAATCTCTCTCGGTGTCACGAGGCTTTCTTTACTTGCAAGAGAATACACCTGTTCAAACCGCGTCGAGCGCGGCTTTGTGAGTACATCACTGGCCACTCTTGCGATGTCGTTCAATGTGATAAAGGGAATGACCTGGTCCTGTCCGAAAATGCTCTCGAAGCGCCTAGCATAAATGATCTCATCCCGACCTACAACAAGCGTCTCCATGATAACCGGGATGCGTAATGAGACCGACCGGATCCCCGATTGCGAGCGAAGAGTGGCCCGTTGAGCATACGCTTCGATCTCTTCAAAGGCCCCAGAGTCGACCTGCATACTCGACGATTCTTCTTGATTGTCCGCATGATCACCAGTATCTTCTCCTCCACTGATAGTAAGCAGACTGCTGATAAGCACGACCCACCGAATAGAATTCTTCTTCTCAACAGCGTCAATGACTCGTTTCGAGAATGTCACTCCATCAGCACTCATCATGGGGATCAAGAGTACAGCCTTCGCGTCACGGACAACTCCACGTAAGGATTCCACATCATTAAAATCGCAGTGCTTGATCTGCAGCGTGTAGTACTCCTTAAGCTTGAGCAGAGAATCATCGTGTGTGTTCTCCACAGCAGCGATAATTCGAAATTGTTTCTTGTACCTGCTTGCCAAGTCGCGAATTGTAGCACTTCCGAGTGGACATGAGGCCCCGAAAATCACAATTTTCCCTTTCCGTTCAAAGAAATTGGTCAAACCCATTATGCCCAAATGCAAAGTCTACAGGGGAGCCTGTGTGACTCGATCAACTGTAAGAGAAAAGAAAATAGCGGAGAAAATGTCGCAATACTTGTCACAGCAATTGGATCTTGAAAGGTCACTAGGTCTCAGGCTCCAATGAGAGGCAAAGTCTCATCGAAAACAGTCGTGTATGCGGAGGATATGACTGAGCCGATGCTAGACAAGGTGACAACACTCGCAAAGGATGCCTTCCAACTGCAGATAACGGTGCGTGGTCAGCATTACGGGCCAATTTGCATTATCTAAAGCCTTTGTGTCCTGCAGGCCGGGAAGACTTTTTCAAGCATCGCCGACTTTATCCGTCGAAACATGGAGAAGGAGTATGGACGAGGTTGGAATTGCGTTGTGGGAAACTCGTTTGGGGCTTTTGTCACGCATGAAATCAAAACGTACGTTTATTTCAGTGTCACTTTTGGTGTTTCCATTCTTTTGTGGAAGACCTGAGAGCAAAACAAACGATAATAGAGTTAAATTGTTGGAACTTTGGTCACTGAAAGCCGTCGCATGAGCTTCTGATCATTCAGTTTTTCGCCTTGCATTCGATCAGAGGTGCCCATGGACGTGTATGTCTTCCCATTCACCCGGATGGGCAGAAGGCCTGTTACATTGACCGGTTTGACGACAACAGGTCGTAGAGATGCAAGCTTTGGTTGCTTGATCGCTTCCGACATGAGCCTGGTCGAATTCCCCGGGGCGATAGGCCAGCTGGATGGATAAGAAGCCCACATTACAGACTGAATCGACTCGAGGAACTGCTGCTGTGGGCCAATGACGCTTCCAGGGCGACACAGACGGAGCCATCCAATGAGCTGATGGGCTGTGAACAAGTCGTGTTTCATCATGTAGGCTCCAATGCAAGTACCTGTGCGCCCAAGTCCAGCTTTACAATGAACAGCGACCGCTCCACTTGTCTTTTCACAAGCTTCAATAAACTTGAGAAGGATCGGTATCGGCGCGTTGGTTCCGTCGGGGTAAATCAAGTCTAAATGCTCGATTCCAGCGTCGATAAATCGATTCTCATCGTACTGCTTCTCATTCAGTCGCACAACGAGCGTGACATTCTTGGCTTTGAAGTAGGGAATATACTGTTCCGGCGTGAGCATCACATGACCTTGCGGGGTCCGGCTGTACTGCTGATGGGGTCCAGCAAATGCGATGAATTTCGGGGACACCCATGTGAGATCACCATTCTCCACTTGCTCATAGTGCTGATACTCGCGTAGCTGGAACGTTTGAGTCGACACATATCGCCGCTGAATCGCTTTCTCGAGTCCTTGGAGGCAGTCTAGTATCGACAGATTGAACAGACAAGCGGACGGCGTTGCGTCGTGGAACGATGGGAATCGCATCGCGCGGAACGGTTCAAAGGCTTTCTCTGCTGTCATGTTTTGATACAAAACTCCCCAGCAGCCCAAAATGCACACTGTATTGGCTCGTTGTTGTCCTTGCGTCGAGGAATACAGCACAAGCTTCTCCTTCTTCTTGGCCGCATTCTTCAGTTTCTCGTTCAGCATCTCTGAAAACACAAACGTTTGACCCAAATTCAGAGGCCCAAAGTCCAAGTAAAAGTTCCAATACACCAGCTCATGGTCAATGCTAAAAAAGTGGACGCCATTCGTGGGCGTTGGTGTCTGCTTTAGCGAGACATACCATAAGCGCCCAGGTAAAAATTCGATCCCGTCGTTGTGCAAAGCCATGAGGAATGTGTAAGGAGAGAAAGCAAATGTGAGAGCTGAACGCAGAGCCAAACATTCCCAAGACGAGCCTTTGGAGCCTTATCGGAGCCAATTCTTTTTATAGACCTCCATTTCCGTCGAGATTCTTGGAACGAAGCTTCACGTGCTTGGATTTCCCCACACGCTCTGGCCAAAGTGCTTCGCAGTATTCCCGAGCGGTGAGGACGGTCTCACTCCACTCGTGTGCGTTCCCTTTGTCGAGAATGCATTGCAAGTGACGGACAAGAAGCTTCTCGGAGCGTTCTTTCAGGCGAGTTTGCTTGCCGGTGCATCCGATTCGATGGATGGACGCAGACACGTCGATGTAGAAGCCGTACGCTTTACTGAGCGCCTTGTTATCATCCCCACAGCCTCCATTTCGGTCATATCGCTTGTCCAAAACGTTGGCTCGAGCGTGGAATACACTTTCCAGCATGAAGCCGACCACATCGTGCTGTTCCTTGCACGCAGCCGCCCACATTGTCAGCTCATTCAGCCTCCCATATGCATCGTGCTGCTGTAAAAGATGGAGGTAGAATGCCCAGTAGCGAAGTCGATAGCCGTCATACTTTGCTTGGCGCTGATTCAGGGCGTCAAACCTCTTGATTGGCGCGATGGATTCCGTAAACCACACCGCAACGACCTGAGATCGCTTTTTATCAAACAGTGATGCCATGCATTCCAAAGCGTTCGATAGGCCCAGCAGCTGCAATTGACAAGCAGCAGGCTCGCTGATCGCCTCAGAGTGTTTCTTGGATCGATTCTCAAACGATCGAATGAGAAACCTTAAGTCTTTTTCCGATAAAGGATCCTTTGGAAGCGCATTGGCATCGATTTGTCCCGGGCATTTGGTCACGGAAAAGCCGGAAAAGACCAGAGCGTGGTGATACGCTTTGGCCATTCGGAAATGCGCTGAATGGAAGTACCGATCTTGCGTGCGCACCGACTCCAAAGCATTCAGAACGTTGAGATACGCAAAGGCTTGAATCCGACGGATCATTTCGGTGGAATACCGATCCAGCGGCTGGCTTTGGATGCGCTTTAGCTTCAATTCTTCAAGGGAGACCTTCTCAGAAGGATCAACGTGAAGGTCGACCGAGGCTTCAGACGTGTAATGATGCATCAGCACCAATTCCAATTGCTTGAGGTCGTCGGGAAACGAGAGCAGTAGCTGAAGCCTGAACGCTTGGATCGCGTAGAATGCATGCAAGAGCCCATAACCGTGCTGTTCCAGCTTCCCCAGGACCCGAGCTCGGTCTGCATTGACCCAGTAACGCAAGATACGCTCGGCTTGCGTCACATTACTCGCACGATTCCATTTCCACAGCTTTTTGGCGAGTTTTCCAGCGACATATTCGAGTCGAAATGCCATTTCATACGCAAACGCGTCCAAAGTTTCATCTTTGCGACTCTCACGCAAAAGCTCACTTCTAAGATCATTCAGTTGTAGACCGAAATCCATCACCCACAGCGCCTGACGCACCAATTGCATCGGAAATCTTGTATCCTCTCGCGTCGATTCCTCGCAGGCCAAAGGCGAGCTTAACGCCGTGTCTTGAACCAATCCGTAGAGGAGCAAGCCTGCTTCTTCTAGACACTCGATGGTGAGCTCCAAGGTCGTGTGACGGGCTTCCATGTCGACATTCGGCCTTGCTCGTCTCATTGGATCGCCGAGGGCGGCTGCTACCATACAGCTTCTCCGCGAGACTTCCGCGAAAAGAAGACAGCAGCGTCCAATATTTCTTTCCAAATCGGACGCTTCTTGCTGGAAATTGTGCGATCGGATGCGTTTCCATTCGTCAAACGCCTCAAAAATATCGAAGTGGAGCGCAATCTCTTGCAATTTTGCGATCGATACGACGTCTTGCTCGACCGAGAACTCTTTCCAAAGCGCTTGGAGGACGTTCAGCGTCATTTGTCGACCAAAGAAAACCAGCATTGTGTCCATGATCGACAGGTACAAGTCTCGAGTCAATCGCGATATCTCGACCCAGGAAGCTCTTCTTTCCGGGTGGAATTGCAGAACATCCGTCAAAAAGTATAAAAGTCGACGCTTCATTCGGACTTCCAGCGCGCGGAGATCGCTTAAGTCCGTCGCAGACCCACGATTTCGGCGTGGAATGGAGTCGTTCTCGCCTAGAAGGAACCATAAATGGCTCAAGTACCACGCGTTGCTCTTCTTCTCATCGTCGACTTTCAAGCGGATCGCATCGACCGTCTTCACCGCTGTCTTCCACAACGCGTCTGGCGATCCCAACGTCTTGAATCCATCCAGCTCCAGGTACATATACACAAACTCTCTTTCAGAAGGCTTCAAACAAAGCGAAGAAGTCTGTGCGATCTTGCATATCTCCACGAGCGTTGGGTCATCGCCAGGTCCAGCATTCGCTGTCAATGCGTCTCGAATCGCGCTCAACAACTTGGTGTTCTCACGCTTTTGCCAGGTGGATTTCGGCGGAGATGTGAGGAGGATTCGAAAGGCGAATTGCGAGAGGCGTAAGACATCATTTCGATCCGATTCCGAGAGCTCGCGCTTGGTGTGATGATCGTTCAGATTCGGGAGTAATTGCACATCGTACAAGCACATGAAACACTGCGCCATCGCTGCTTCTAGAAGCCTATCCTGGGGGTCGAACAATGTCGACGCGGTAGGCTCGGTCTTCCACGCCAATTTCTCCAGCAGATAGAGGCTCACACTTGCAAAGGATCGAGCGTTTGAGCCGTACGTGCTGCAACATTGACCAAAACTCGCGAGTTTGTCATGCAGAAATGCGACGGAATCGATCAAGTCAATCGGCGCAACGCGTTGAGCGCAGAGCTCAATCCACTGCACAAGGATGAAGGCGATTGCAGCCTGGAGGAAGAGAGCCGCAGTTGCTTCATTGGATTTGCGTTCTTCTTCTTTCATAAGTCTGCAGCATTCGAGTAAGAAGGCGTTCGAAGGCGGATTCTCCGGCTCCATGCTTCGTTGGATGAGGTCGATTGTGGTCTCATTGGAGACCTCGAGGATAGAGAGCATCAGTTGTTCCTTGTTGTGGGCGTAGGAGTCGACGATACTTGCTTGTTGGGTCGTTTGGAGCCCGGAGACAAAGCTGTCCAACACAAAAGCTTCTTTTCGAAGTCGACACAAAGTCCGGCACGCGATTTCTTTTGCTCTCTCGATCGTCAGAACGCTACAAATTCGCTCAAACGCTTTGGAAGGAGTCGAAAGGAGCAAGATCACGAGTGAGTCGACTATCGTGATGCAACACGACTCAAGGACTTGGCGTTCTTCCGATTGTTTCAACGCCAATTGGCTTCTGGAAGCGACTCGAAGGAGCCATTCGATCGCATTGAGCGCTCGTGAAAAGTCTCCAAACGATCGACCAGTTTGCAACGCGTCGAGAACAAAGCGAACGAGTTGAAACAGAAGCGTACCGAGCATCGACTGCTGTTTGTTTGTGTCGCCGGATCGTCGAACACAGTTCCAAAAGAGCCGCAGAGGCTGTCGGCCATTCGATACCAAGATATTGTCCCATTGTGGTTGAGCATTCGCGGGGAAAAAGTATTTCCGGAGACATTGGACCACTAAAGTGTACTGGCGATTGTGAAAGCATACTTTTGCGTGAGCGTATTGTGTTGTGAAGGCCATCGCCTGCAGTTTTTCCCGCGCAGATTTGGCCGATATGACGGGATCCAAAGACCGATGTGGAAGTCTCACAACAAAGTCCTCTTGTGGGAATGCCGCGAGACATTGAGAAAAGTAGTGTGTGCTTTCTTCCCAGCTTTCCATGCCCTCGTACAGGCTTCCCAATATCCAAAAGAGACGGAGAAGCGTGCCGGGTTTTTCGCTTCCGAGATAGAAATCCATGAGGAAAGTTTGTGTTTTTGCGATCAACTGATTCGGTCGAGTGCGTTTGCGAGAAATTTGCCTCGCAGTTGTTAGATACTGGTCGACATCGAGCTCGAGGAGGAATACTTTGGCTTGGAAAGGAAGCGATAGTGTCAGACGATCATCCGTGCTGGCGTCAAATTGCACGGAAAAGCGGTGCTTTGGCTGTGGGCTCAGTGTTTTCCCTCCAAAACAGAAATCGAGTAGTGAATGAGCCCAAATGCAAATATCTCGGAAGAGAGGCTGTGTATCGTCTGCTTGGAGTTTGGTATGCGCAAAGTGACCACAAGCAACGAGATACTCGTAAACAGTTTCAAGAAGGCTAAAGTGAGCGCTTCTCATTGAGACATTTCGGCCGATTCGATGGAAAAATTCGACCACGTGTTTGCTACAGATGTTTTCTTGCTCCTCTGAGATGGGAATTTGTACGGGAATCTTCTTCTCGGTCTCGCTTTCATCGACAGTGAAGCAGCGACATTGGTGGAATGCATCGTTGCCAATGCAAAGCCAGAATTGCTCATTTTTGTGGGAAATTGTGAGCGAGTTGGCAAAATGCTTCCAGTACGCCAAATAATCGCTCTCTGTGGTTTTTGACTGGGATTCGTCGACGAATAAGTTGTCGACACCGATGAATTTCCCGAGTTGAAACGCAATGTCTTTATCTTTTGCGATTTTCAAAGCGGCGTGGTGCTCCTCACGCAATCGATCTTGATGTCTTTTGGATTTTCGGCGCTCAGGAAGGAGGAAGGAGTCGATCTGATTGATTTCAATCGGCTCTGCGGGTTTGAGAGCGATTTCTTCCGCGGGCGAATTACTTTCTTGGAAAGTGTCGACGTTAGCCTCAGCGTTTGAGACGGTACTTTTCTCGGAATGACGAGCGAATTCCCACCAAATTTGGATGCTTTCTTGACGGATCGAGTAGGATGACCATAATTCGTTTTCCTTCGAGCTCAAAAGATCGTCCAAAGCTTCTAGTAAAAGTTGTCCGAGTGATTTCCATGACAACTTTGTGAGCTGATACCTTCGAAAAGGAGCCTCCACAGCCTGTTGGGCGTGAACTGTGCGTCTTTTCTTTCGGGTTTGCCAGATCGTTTGATAGTGAGTGAGGTCGTCTCGAGCGGATTTGAGGCTTTTGGGATTGATTTTCGCAGCAATTTGGGTCGAGTTGTAGGGATCAAGCATCAATACGTCGTGCGAGAGAGACATTCCTTGACGCTTGTGGATCAATTGGTGGTTCATATAGTGGATGTATGGGTTGGCGGTGTCGTAGGAGAGCAAGTACGACGCGATGTGATTATATACAAAAGTATCTCCAATCAAGTACAAAACTTTGCATAATTGTTGCAATATTGGCCAAAATGTATGATCTCTGTGAACTCCTTCTTCCAAAAGATGCCGCGCGAGCCACAAACTGAGAAAATTGAAGAGCAATTACTTTCCTGTTTGAATTAATAAATACCTTTTTATAAACTTACTCTCCATTTTCCATGGCACATTGTCCCATGTGGTACCAAATGAGGACATCGGTAGTATCATGTTTGAGAGCATTCGCATAAAGTTTCAGAGATACTGGATACTGTTTGTTTTCAAATTCCAATAAAGCTAGATTTTTATTACATAAATAGACAAGATGATCTTGGAGTTGAGAATTCTGCGTACAAGTCAGCCTTTTCAATAACAGCTTGCAGAAATGGAATGCTCACCGATAAGAGCTCATGGTAGATATCTTTTGCTCTGTTTGGCTGCGTACATTACGATTAATCCCTTCTTACAGCGAATTGGACAATCTGCTGACCTTTTCTTTCTGCAGACGGAGTGCTTGTTCATAAAGCTCTTTATGTCTCGATTCCTGCGCCTCTTTTGTTTCTTTTTCTTCAAACGCATTGAGTTCAATTAGATGGGAATTAAGCGCTGTCCAATTAGCCATCGACGGCTATTCTAATGCTAGATGTGATTGGGTGATATATGCCCAATCAGTTGCTATCCTAATGCTAGATATAATTGGGTGATTTATATCCAATCAGCACCGTTGAGACACGGGTGATATTTGACCATCCAAAAGCTCTTGGACCCAGCGCCCGATGATGTTTTCTTTCCCGTCTGACGCCAAGTAGTGTGCGTAATGCACGTGAAGACACTTTACATATGTGAATTCTTGAATCCCACCGATGCCAACGTCCTCTAACGGGTACTTCCATTTCATTTTCTCGACGAGAAGCTTATCATTTTCCGTCAGCATGCTCCATCGCATCGAGGCGTATTGCTCATGACTGGACTTTATAGACTCAAGGGCTTGTACGCTGTGCTTCAATTTATGCTGTATTTCCTGAAGTTTTCCCTGGCTTTCCAATAGAGACACTCGAGCTTTCAAATCTTTGGAAACAAGCCAGTAAATTGTCGGGAATGGCTCGATAGCTGTTCGTTGCTTGACTTTGTATGCTTGTAAATCGCTCTTTAAAGGATATAATAACACCACAGCGACTTGGTGCTTATCACCTTTAGGTATATAGCTAGCGACCTTTACTAAATTGTTCGGAATGAAGCCTAGTTGCTCCATTATATCCGCTGCGTCATCCTCATTCACTTGACAAGCGAGTCCTTCATGACGCGTCTCATCCATTTATCGGCGGTATACCGAAAGTAGTACCGGTTTTTAACCCAACGCGATCTTGAAAAGACGCGAAAATGGACCCGCAAAAAGCGTTGGAAATGATGCGTCCAAAATCTGTTTCTGACGATGAAGTCGATGCGTTTGTCAACAAAATAGACGCGGTAGTAACCATCAATTTGATTTACAATCTCTCTTGCCTGAATACGTGTTCTCTCGCGAGTAGGTCACAGTAGCAATGGAGGAGATTAAAAAAGGAACATTTGACCCAGCAAATTGCAAGGTGCGTCACACGTTTGCTTCCTCTCATAAAAAATGAAACAATTCTCCTCTAGATTCCCGGCTACCGAACTCCTGAACAACAGGAACGAGAAGAAGAGGAGCACAAGCAGAAAGAGCTGGAACGAAAGAAGCGTGAGGTATCTATCGCTGTTCCTTGCTCTACCTTTCCATGTCTCATTCCAGCCACTGTTAGGATGAGCGTAAGATGAAACTGAAAGACGAGGAGAGAGAGAGATGGTGGGATCGGGCCAGGATGCGAGCAAGTGGCTCTGTGAAGGAAGATGAGGACGAGATGAATCGCATCGTGCCTTCCTGTAAAGCGAAGGATGCAAACGATTATTCTGTATGGGATCGCTGGGAGCCACATGACCCAGCAACGTTGGAGGAAGAAAAGGAGAAAGAAGATCACCGCTTGAAGACTGAAAATGAAGCATTCGAGCGTAGTAATCCAGACTTTTGTGACCAGTTCAAGAAAGACTTGACCAAACGCGAGAGATCTGAGCTTGAGAAACAAAAGAGCGCTCAAAGTACGTTCCATTTGTCCGTAAGTAATCCAATTATCTCACTCGCTGGTTTACAGAATGGAAAGCTGAAGGGAATGCGTTCTACAAGCGCAAGCAATACACCCAGGCTATCCATATGTACACGAAAGCTTTGCGTGACACTCCCTTCACAGCAGGCATTCTCTTTAATGTTGCTTTGTGCCATTTTCGACTGGATCAAATGGACGATTGTGTTGAGTTTAGTTCTCGGGCAATTTTCGTCGATCCACAACATGTCAAAGCGCTGTCACGACGTGCCGCTGCAAAGTACAAACAAAATCGCCTCAAGGAAGCTGTCGATGACCTTAAGGACGCTGTTCGCATTGAGGCAAGTAATCCAGACTTACAGGAGCAGTATTCGAATATTGTTGGAGAGTATGAGGATACCACTTTGCACGAGAAACTCATGGAGAAATATGATCTACAAGAAAGTGAGACCAAAGAGGCATGCACTGATACACTGACGGACTTGCAACAAGCCACTAGTTCTGGTGTCTTGAGCCTGAAAAGACTTGTAAAGCTGATTCATGACCATACAGACAATGCGGATGATTTACGGAAAGCCTATGAGCGTATCAAGAAGATATTGTGCCATGATGACGATGTACGGGTGTGGTTCCGAACAAGCAATAATATGATTCAGCTATGTCAAAATGTGGTCGAGAACTTGGAAGCCTTGAGTCACGATCTTGTGTCCCGAGAACCGATCGGTGTGGATGGGCGAGCGGGGATATGTTCTTCAAGTTTGGATGTATTAGAAGCTTGCTGTCGCCAATCTCCACGGAATCAGTTGGTACTTTTCCAGCAGGTACCTTTCCGAGAAGCACTCAAAGGCTTTTTAGTTTCTTGGTGCGGAGAGAATTGCGTCTCAAAGTGTGTCATGTCAGCGCTGTGTTTTCTTGATACAGTGATCGATCTTCAAGCTTGGAAAAAGGACCTCACACGATCTCCAAAAATTTTAACGTGCTTTCTCTCCCTTCTTGAAAAAAGTGATTCGCAGGTATATGGGTACATAAGCAGCCTATGCTTCACTGTGAGCGATACAGCACAGGGAATCCAAGCAATTGTTGGTCTGCCAGAGCTCACATATATGACCGCGATATTCGCTTGTGGTGCAAACATCAAAGCCAGTGCTATTTTGCGGGAATCCCAAAGGACCAATACGATGCTGAATTTGCTGGGATTCCTGGTGAATGTGACGACCAATCTTCATATTCAAAGCCGATTAAGCCGACAATCCGAGGAGAACAAAGTATTGGTTACGCAATTGCTGGCAATGTCAAATATAGGCGCCTCCAATGCGGTAGGGTGTTTGGATAACGCCGCATGGAGCACGCTCTTGGAGCGAGTTTTTGCAGTATTACTGAATCTCACTTTCCAAGACGATTCTTCTTGTCGAGAATCCTTTATGATTGAAAATGGTACGGCGCCAGTGACCCAATTGATAAGCTTTTCTGCCGCTCAAGAGCTAGATTGGGTTCTAAAGCATGCCAATTTGATCAGTTATTGTGTTAGCCTCCTCTGCCGTCATCACCCGTGTGCAGAGAAGTACACTCAATACAGCGCCATTTGCTTTCAAACACTTGATCCACTGGTCCAGCTACATCACCAGATTTCTCCCCGCATCAACTCCAACGATCCAAATTCTGATGGAATGGTGTGTCAGCTTCTAGCCCATGTATGGTGTCATATTGGATGGATCATTAAACAGCAGAGCCAGTTGAGTGCACGACTGCTTGACCACAAAGATATTGTTCCCTCTGTCGTGTCCATTCTTCATCACTATGTGGAGAGCAAGAGCGATCTCAACCGGCAATCAAATTCCACTTTCGAACGGCTGATAGGTAATATAATAGCCGCATTAATTACGCTGGTATCCCGCACAGAGACCTCAGGGACGACTCATTCCATTTTGTCGACGACATTCACTCTTGAGATTCTTGTCAACATTCTACAACATCTTACCAATGGTTTTGCCCGTAAGAACGTTGCAGTCTTACTCGCCAAGCTGTGTCAGCATAGCCCGCAAGTAAAAGATCAAGTTCGAGGAATGAGAGGACTGGAAATGATGTTGAGTATCTACCAAAACGATGGTTTCCAGATGTAGAACCAGTCTTTATGATACTCTGTGCGCTTGAATTTTTTTAGGAGAGACTAAAGTTGCGTACAAAACACCAATTTTATTGAAACGCTGGGTCCCTTCATAACAGAAAAAATGGTCGTGCATAAACTACTCTCATCTTTGCCGACGAATCAGGCGATTACCGTGGGTGTAGGTGCAGGAATTGGTCTCTCGGCTGTGTTATTCACATTACAACGTTTCTCAGGTACTCACTACTCCTCTACACCCCCAGTATCGCTCCTTACCAACACATTAAACTCTGTGCGTAGGCGAGGATCTTGGCGGAAGCGTTCCAGGCTCTCCGAAAACCACCAGCGCTGAGTGGGCAGAAGCATCAAAGGAATATGCAAAAGCACAAAATATAAATCCGATTCGACACTTTAAATAATCGCTACAGAGCCCAATGCGTCTACTACCAGGAGAAATAGACAGATGACAGCATGAAGGTCAACCGAGCTAACTCGCTAAAGTACGAAATGGTACTATTTGGATTATCAACTTTATTGTGCTTTTAAGGCTTACTGAGCGCAAAGGACCTGCGTAATGCACATGTTAGTGGTTGAGTGATCCAGCAGACAAGCTCATGATGTTACAGATGCTCTGTTTCCCTGCATCCGACCACTGTGCTGCGCTTCCCATTCCTCTATCGCCACCTGCAGCTGAGCTTTTTCCACAAGTTTTTCTTCTTCCAGTAACTCCGCATCGTCATCGCGAAAGCCGTAATAGTCGGGAGATATGTTTGCATACAGCTCATCCACACTTCGTTTTTTCTCGTTGGTCTCTTTTGGCTTTTCAAACAATTCACGAACGCCTGGAAGATCCTTTGCTGCTCCAAAGTATTTGTACCCGCCAGCATGCACCACGTCATCATCGGATTCGTAGACTTGAGGTTGGCTCTTTCCATAATCCGGTCCCCCCAGTTCGATGATTCGTAGTTCCCAATGCCTCTTCAGCCGTATTTTCCTATTGATCTCATCATTCAGGTCGCGAATGATATGCTCGCTTGATCCCGCTACGAAGAAAGAGTGAGGCGCTGTTACTCTTCACTGAGTGGTTTGAGGCTCGAGAACGGACCGTTTTGTATGTCCGATATTTTTCTCGATATCTCACGCACAATCTGTCGGCGAAATTTCTCTGCATCTCGAAGCGTATGACATAGTGAAGCTGTGTATGGTCGACGGCTACATGGCGCGAGGGAGAAACGTTAAATCAAAAGCATACGACTGAAAGAGAACAGAGATATTGTATGCATTGTTACTTTTTAAAGGTGTTCGCAAAGTCCTGTTTCATGGACGTCCATCGATTCAGCAAAGACTGCGCTTTTTCTTCATTTCGAGCCATTGTGATCGGATGCCGAAGGTATTGTTACTCGAATGTGATCTCGATACAAGGTGACACGAATGTGACTAGACACCCATCAACGCATCCATTAATGCTGGAAATGCATCCAAATTCGGCGACGGATACGGCTCCAAATCACTTTTCCAGCGCCCTTCTTTCAGCGTTACCGGTAGTTCTTCGCACGTTGTTTTGACACAGTACCTCTTCTCATCCATAGCGTCCGCTAATTCCGCCTGATGATTGTTCATAAGCGCTGTGTTTACAACGACAATGAGTTTCTTCTTTTCAGACAGCGTATCCATACAGGATCCAGCACCCGCATGACTGATCACCAAGTCAGCCTTCACAAGATCCTGCTTATAGTGTGGATTATGCCGATAATAAGATATTTTCAGATCGGACGCATCCTCCAGCGTTCCACGAGGTACGTACGTTCCGTGACCAATCTGCATCGTGATCTCGCGATACCCATGTCCGTAAAGAGCCCTCAAACATTCTTTCTGATCCAAAACTCTGATCAAAGCGTCAAATTTGGTCGTGCCCACAGTAACAAAGACTTTCATCTGATTCTAGGACGAATTTCCCCCAATCACAGCCAACTCCGTCATGCATCGGAATGCCTGCAACTATGCTGAAACAGACACTTTTGCTTCGCTAAATTGAGCGAGATCCTGTCGGAATTGGACCTGCGCGATCTCGCATGCATCTCTTAACTCTTACCCCACAAAAGAAGCCTTTTGAGCTATATTTAAACATCTAAATGCATCCCATCATCTGATGCTACTCTTTGTCCCTGTAACGCTATTATCGCTTCTTCTCGATGCCGAGCTCCACTTCCGATACACAGGAAACACCCTCCAGTATCCAGTTGTTCTGTCGTCTTCGACCACAGAACGCTTTAGAGAGAGAAGTCGGTGCATCTTCGTGCTCCACAGTGGTCGATAATCGCGGGGTTTTCATCCGGAGCGCTCATTGCGAAGTCGACGATCTGCGCTGTACATTTGATCGGATTTTCGATGTGGATGCCACACAAGAGCAAGTGTACGAGAACAGCGCCAAACCCTTGGTGAATGACTTTATACAGGGAAGTAATTGCACCATTTTCGCGTACGGGCAAACCGGTTCCGGGAAGACACATACGATCTCTGGCTGTATGGATGCATCTTCCTGCACAAAGCGTATGGTGAACCCGAGCGGTGGGATCATTCCACGACTGATTCGAGATTTGTATCGCGAGAAAGAGAGGTACCAAGCTGATACCAATCGTATCGAATTCAAAGCTTCTTTCGTGGAGATTTATTTGGAGCAAATTCGAGACTTGTTGCATGGTGCGGAGAAGATTTCTCGGTCTTCAGCAGCTTCCATTGGGTCTCAGCGGAATAATGGAGGTCTTCTTCGGATTCGGGAGTGCTCACAACGTGGGATTTTCATCAGCGATATGACCGAGTTGGTGGCTCCCGACGCAGACTCAATGATCGAATACGTTCGCTTGGGGACTCAGCAGAGAGCAGTGACGTCGACGAAGATGAACAAAGATTCCAGTCGAAGTCACAGTGTCTTCACAATCACAATGACACACTTTCGGACAATGGTGGATGGGTCTCGGGTAAAGCTCAAGAGCTGCACAATGTACATTGTTGATTTGGCTGGTTCTGAGCTCGTGAATAAATCGAATGTGAGCGGGAAGGTTCTCCAAGAAGCAATATCCATCAATAAGTCGCTTTCTGCATTGAGCAATGTGATCAAAGCCTTGGCTGAAGGGAAGAAACACGTTCCATACCGCGACTCCAAGCTCACTCGAATATTGCAAGACTCCTTGAGTGGAAGAGCAAAGATAGCTCTGATTTTGACCGCATCCTGTAGCACATACAATTTATCAGAAACTTTGTCCACGCTTCGATTTGGCTTGCGAGCAAAAGAGCTGAAGAATGTGCAGGTTTCATCTCCATTGGAAAACGATGAGATGTCGAAAGAGGATATGATGGAGCTTTATCTTCAGGCGATGGAAGCTGTATCGGCTGGAAAACGAGAGATCGAAGCTCTAAAGCATCAGCTGGAAGCTCAACGCAGTTCTCCCGTTTTCTCTGATGATGAATCTGGTTGTGAGAGCCTGGAAGGGGATTCGAGACAGCCGGAGAGACTCGATGAAGGCCAATGGATTCCAACCAAAGTCGATGGCGCTCAGACAATGTCTTACTCGCAATTGCTCGAAAGAGTGCAGCGGTATGAGAGGAATGCGAAAATGGACCGAGGAAACGACGAATTGAATGATTTGAAAATGCGCTTGGAGGAGATCACACTTTCTTTGTTGTCGGTAGAACCACCTTCCTTTCAGCTTGATGCTGGTCCAACGTTGCTCTATCCAACGCTCACTCTGGGAAAACTGCTTCAGCAGAGTGATTGGAGGGAGGTTCTTTCTCGTGGAGAGCACAACATCATCGAGATTCATTGCGCCTCAACGCCAACGGATTCTTTGCTGATCGCTGAAGCTTTCTCTCACTGCCCAGAACTCCACCGAAACAACGATCTTGACCACGATACCGACGAGAATACATCCATTTGTGTCCATCGAGTCCGATCTGAAGAACGAGGGATCCAGATTTGTGAGCTCAAACACAAACTTCAGAGTCTGGCGCAAGTATACCTTCAGAGAGATCAGCCTCATTCCTCCCTCTCAGCAGAGAATACGACTCTGAAGAAGCGTGTGGAAGAGCTGGAAATGCTTCTACAAGCCCTCCTTAATCAAGCAGAGGTTGATGAACAGGCCATTGAATCGCGATTGGCCGAACAGGGGAACCACATGCCGTGTCTTCAAAGCTCTCTTCAGCAGTATCAGACGCTGTTTCGATCGCAAATCACAAAGTATCAGGATAAGTACCGTCTGCTTCGCGAAGAGCTCTTCGTGTACAAAAATGACACCTCCATTCATGCGAATAATTCAAGTGTGCGTAGGCTATCTCTTGATTCTCAGGACGAAGCGGAAGACGAGGAAATCGGAATGCATCCACAGGAATGTGGAGCGATTTACTATAAGGGTGCTGATGGTATGCTTGTGAAGGGCGGGACACTCCCCAATTTACAGATTCATGCGCCGATTGTGGCGTCCGCAGACGCAATGCAAGTTAAAAAATGGCAATTGGGAGAAATAAGGTAGTTACGTAAAGTTGTTGATTAAGGTTTGCATGTTAATATAAGGATGATTCGCTACTTGACCTGAATGGATCTTAAAACGTCATGATGCATTCGGCTGCCAACGCTTCCAGCAATTCTACGCTGTACACGGAGCACACAAAGCATTATGGGACGATTTCAATGGTAGAATGTGTTTATAGAAGACTCTCTTCATTTTCATTACGTTTCTTGTGCAAGACATCTCCGTTCCATCGCAGTATGATGAAAGAACCCATTTCAGCGCATAAAGCCGTCGGGAGCGCTCATGGTGCGTCATGTTGCTATTAGAATTTAAATCCTGCTAAACCTCTGTCCAAGGTGTCGTATCATCCACTCCATTCCGTTTTCTACGTGGAAAACGTCTTCGAGATCGAATAAGCAGGTTTTTCTCCAGGCGAGGCTTTTTTCGGGCAAAGTGTTTGATTGCATTATTTGTTCAAGATATCTGGACCACAGCACCTTTGGAATTGTATACGACATCGTGGTCGCTATCCTCTCTCTTTTATTCTCCTGCTCTTACATTCTCAGAACGTATCAGCCTCCACAGAGCACTGTAAGAAGCAAAAGCCCCCGAAAGTCCTTTTCTAAGTATTCTATTCTAGCTTCCGCCTATGCAATGGAGCTTGGAAATCATTTGTGCTGCAAGCTTCATCATCGCCTACACCTTCCGTGACATCTACCTCGCTGATCACCGTATTGACTCGATTCTTTCCGTCTTTAGCTTGACAGCTCTTTGCATCACACTACCGGTGCTCCCAGCATCGTTTCTGGTCCCTTCCCAGTGGGTACCGCTTTCAATCCATCTCACAATGCTCCTCACCTTTTAACGAGACCTTTTGTAGTACCCTCTGGATCGGAGCTTCTTCATGGCGCTTCCTGTACCCTGTCCGGTTCCTCCATTGTTATCAATCCATCAAAGCTGTACTAGCTCGATGTCACGAGTATATGGCTCCCGTTCAGCAATTTGCCGCTCTTTGCTACTTGCAGCTTATTTGCATCATCGCCTGTGCGGCCGGGATCCTCCAAATCGCAGAAACATTCGACGGAGGTGTCAATTGGGATCGCAATTGGACCTTTTTCAATGCCTTCTTCAATTCCATACTGATGTTTGTGACGATCCAAGTGCCCCCGGCAGACAACACACTTGCAAAGCTTTTTGTCGGGATTCTCGTAGTCGTACTCATTGTGATTGTTCCCTACCAACTCGCTCATGTGATGGACCTCCGAAGTACATTCTCAGTGTACCAGGCAGCCAAGTATAAGCCTTCCAACCGCGTTCGACATGTAGTACTCTGTGGAGACCTCAGCACCCTGCGCATTGACAGCTTCTTCCACGAGGTCTTTCACGATGATCATGATGTCGTGGATGTCAATGTTGTGGTATTATCTGAAGAAGAGCCTTCCAGCTCGTTGCAGGCTCTCTTGATGGATCCGTTCTACTCCAAGCGAACAAGCTTTATTCAAGGAAGCATTCTGGATCAGCAAGATGCGCAACGGTCTTCTTGCGGCTCAGCCTCTGCCATCTTCATCCTTTCGCAAGCAAACACGCAAACAAACGAGCAAGACTGTGATTATCGAACGCTTATGCGTGTCCTAGCGGCCAAGCGCTTTGGGCCTCGGGCCCCGTTATACGTGCAAATGCATCGATCCTGTAATGCTCGCTTGATGGAAGATCTGCACGTGGAGAACGCCTTGTTCTACTCGGAGCTGGTACTCTCACTACTAGCCCAAAATTGCGTCTGTCCGGGCTTCTCAACCTTGATCTATAACCTCACGTGCTCATCGAACGTAAATGCTCCCGACTCGAATGTAGAGGCTGGAAGCTCGCCTTGGATCTCACGATATCTTCATGGAGCCAGCCACGAGCTCTACTGTGTCAAGCTTCCAGGTGCAGAGGACGTTGGTGGAATGGCATTTGCTCAGGTGTCGAGTCTCATTTTCGAGAAATGTGGTGTCATCGTCTTCGCAATTGTTCCGGCTGGCACGCGTCAGAGCAATATCCTTCTGAATCCGGGATTCTCGTACACGTGCGTGGGTCACGAGTCGGCTTTTGCAATTGCCAAAGACCGGCGTCAGGCGGATGCAGTCGAGGCTGTGGCCAAGGGAGTTTCGAGAGC
This sequence comes from Albugo laibachii, assembly GCA_902706625.1. Taxonomy (NCBI): domain Eukaryota; phylum Oomycota; class Peronosporomycetes; order Albuginales; family Albuginaceae; genus Albugo; species Albugo laibachii. The sequence continues at coordinate 104,224 of CACSLJ010000032.1, read as the reverse complement.
ACCCGCAGCAAGCTCTATTTTGACCCAAGCTCCAATCCCGAACTGTCTTCCTCGGCTGCTTCATCGTCCTTCTATTGTCGGTAAAGCAGGTGACACAGGCCCCCAGAGACTTGAAGACGTTCTCGTCGACGATGTGGAGACATTACAGCTTCAACTTGATCCGATCACAGTGTGTATCGTGTCGAATGATGCATTCCCCGAGCACATTCATTACTTTATCGGTCCTTTGCGTGTTGAGACGCTACATCCTCATCGACCGATTGTGTTGATCTCTTCCACAATGCCAAATGCCGAGCAGTATGAGCTGTTTGCTCACTTTCCAGACGTATACTTTGTACACAAGAACCCATTTAATGTCTCAAGTCTACGACTCGGAGGGATTCAGAGGTCTCACCGGGTCGTTCTCATGTCGACTCATCAAGAGGCTTTCTCCGAGTCTTGCGAGTCAGCCTTGCTAGCGGATGCGGTAAGTCCTCTACTACCACTGAGATCGATTGCTGACATTGTCCTCAGCCTTGTCTAGCGCTCTACAGGACGGTGCTGTCGGTGGTGGGGCAACACAAGGCCGGAAGTATCATCACCGAGCTCACGAATCGATCCAATGTCCATTACATCGCGCAATCGCTGGTTCAAGAGCCCCACCTCGACCTTCCTAGCAAGAAACGAGCCTCAGGCCTAGGCCCTTTAGCCCCGGACTTTTCAGTTTCTCCGGCATTCGCCTCAGGCCTGACGTGCAGCTTGTCCTTTTGCGATAACCTCATGATCAATCAGTTTTTCAATCCGATGATCAACAGGATTCTGCATGAGTTTGTTTCGGCTGCTTGGAAATGCGTACGTTGCGTGCGGGTAAACTTTACCTTGCCTCTAACATTGCGGGTAGGATGGCTTCACCTTGGAAGAGCGGATCGCAGAAGACTCCACGACCGAGGAAGCGACGCCACAAAGCTCCTTGTACGCTACCAAAGCTCCGAAACATCTCGTTGGCCGATCTTTTGAGGAGATGTTTCAGGGGCTGTTGTTGTCGGAAGGAATGCTCGTGCTGGGATTCTTCCGGTACTTGAGAGATGGCGAGAATGCCTCATTGGGATACGTCTACACAAGCCCGAGTCCTGCAGAACTGGTCACAGAAGACGATTTACTCTATATTCTATCGCATCGACAGCCTTCCTGGTACTGGGATTGACAGCCTCCCAGAAGGCCTGCAACGCATTTGGGGATGAAGTGCCTCTATCTGACAAGCGTGGGAACCTGCAGAAATGGAGAAAATAAGGAAGAGAATGCGATTGCATATGCCAAATGATTGATAAAGTGAGAGTTCTTTCACCAAACGATTAGTTACGCTGAGAATCAGCGACGGCCTTGAGCTTGATGATATCTAGTTACATGAACGCTTCCTCATCGAAATCATCGTCTTCGTCGAATTCGTACTCCATTTCCATAAAGTCGACTTTCCATCGTAAAAGACCTCCGATTCCACCGAATCCTTTGCAGAATTGAGACCCTTCTTGCGATTTGGATGTCACAAACTCCAAAACGGTACCAAATTGCTTGTAATTATTCGCAAACCATTCGACTAACGGAACTCGCTCCATGATCTCCAATTTCGCATTATTCTCGGAATCGATGAAATGGGACTCCACTGTTTCTTCTGATGGCGATAAAATCTTGTGTGTCTCTGCTGCGGTCGACTCATTACGCAATGTGAAGCGTGTATGTGGCAAATCTTCCCATAAGATCAGAGTTTCCACTGCGCCGAGCTCCAGGGCTCTCATCGTATCAGCCACACCAAAGCAGTATTTTCCCGAGTCTTGGGCGATTTCCTCCATGTACTTGCAAATAAGTCGTTTTTCTTGAACGAATTTCACATTCGATAGCGTCTCAGCTGCCAATTCAATCGCTTGATTGAATCCATTCTCTCCACCATACGAGACATCCACGACTTTGACCACAATCTCTTGCAGCCTTTTGTCAAACATATCACTGGTATTGAGCTCATTCTTAAAATCCGCCGATCCTGCGAGTACCAAATTGGAGATATTGGGTTTGTCATTGGACACAAACATTTGAGTGGCGATTTCCGCTACTTTTCGGACATAATTGTGCCGTTTTTCCAGACGTAAACGAGCAAAACGGAGCGCAGATTGACCACCTCTTCCGTGTTTCTTCGGTAAATCGACAGAAAATCGATGTAGAATCTCTCGTGCGTTTCCAGCAACAGTACCATACAACGCTCCATTTCCGTCCATAACGATAAATCCAAATCGATCATTGTCTTGGAGCAGCTCATTAAGGGCTTCCGTATGGAATTTGTTATCGCACATATACAGTGAGGTATTGATGGGTTTGAACGGCTCAAAATCGATGTTGACACGCTTCTCTTTGCCTTCATCGGTGACGATAGTTCCACAATAAATGATGAGTCCATTGGGAGGGCATTTGGAGTACAATTTGAGGCGTTGTTGCGTGGACGTGATGGCTCCAAGGACAGATAGGCGATTGACACGCGATTTGATGTTGGATGCTGTGCCCATTTCATCCGCGAGCATTTTGGAAACCCGCGAAATTTGATCTTTTGGAGGAATAATAAGAGAAATCATACTCGTTCCATTACTAATCGAAAGAGAGAGGTGAGTCAAATGAGGAGAATTGTGAGAGAAAGAGCAGAGTTTTGTACCCTCTAGCTGCTTGGAGTGATTTGATTAGCTTTTTTACTTTAAAAAGCTCAACTTGTTCGTCTCCTGCATTTGCTGCCATAATTTCTTAGCCTTTGACGAATGTGTACTGTAGGCAATCTTAATAGAGGGTGGCGTATCCTATCAAAAGTAGACATGATGTGGGCATGTATTGCGAAAGTCGCCTTTACTTATTTGATATATTACGGCAATACCCAGATAGGCATGGACACTTTAGTAGGAGGATATCTTTTAAATGATGCCCACGGTTTCTGCATTAAAGCGGACGGGGATCTGCAATATATGGCGGCAAATGGAAAGAATCCGTTTCTTACGTCACTTTCGGATAAAGCTACCACACTGAAACAAGCGTTTGCTGAACAGCCGGACGAGAAGAATGATGGAGAAGAGGACGATGAAAATGATGAACCTTTTGCCATTGACGCTTCTGAGAACTTTCCTCTTATCCAACCAGACCAGGAACCAATCGTACACATCCAAACATCCTCACGATCAATCTACATTTCACGCGCTCTACTACACGGGAAACAAGCCACAGTAGCAATCTCGCGGGCACCAAACCACTTGTAATTTGTATGCATTTTGTATCAAGGACATTCAGCATTGCACAACACTTCTGATACGTAACTAATAACAGAGACGGGTGCAGTTAAATCGAGCTTAACACGACATTTCCACTTGCACTTGAACTTCAACACACAAACAAACACTCTGCAGATCTTTTGACGCAGCAGTACAATGGCGGATAGAGGTCAAAGAAGACGACAGAATACTACCTCAAAGCTAAATCTATTCAGTGTACTAATTACCCAAAGCACAATGCGCTACTTCTAAGCAAACTACGCGTTGCTGGCCCTAATAAAATTGGCGTACATACCGTTTCCATTCAACAACTCCAAATGCGTTCCTGTTTCCTTGACTTGACCATGATTCACAACATATATTAAATCCGCATTTTGAGTCGAAGACAGTCGATTGGATATAATCAAAGTGGTGCATTTGCGTGAGCTTCGAATATTGTCCAGAGCCTCAGAAAGAAGCCTTTCACCTTCGGAATCCATCGCAGTGGTTACTTCATCCAGCAATAAGATTGGAGCCTTCTTGAAGAAAGCTCGAGCTATTGCGATTCGCTGTTTTTGGTCAGTGGAAAGATGGGCACCCCACATGCCAATTTGCGTGTTGTATTGATCGGGAAGCGCGGAAATGAACTCGTGAGCATTGGCCAATGTGGCGGCCTGGATGATATTATCTTCGCGGCCTGAAGCATCGACGCTGTACGCGATATTCTCACTGATGGAGCCACTAAATAGAATGGGTTCCTGGGCCACAAAAGCAAATTGGGATCGCAAGACATAAGGATTCAACGACTTGATATCGACACCATCGAGGGAAATGTGGCCACCGCTTGGATCGTAAAAGCGCTGGAGCAAAGCAAAACACGTACTCAATCCTCCTCCGACTGGACCACACATAACAACCGTCTTTCCCGATGGAATATGGAGATTGAAATTCTCGAGTGTGTTTGCCTGGCCAGTGTAAGCAAAGCTCACGTTTCGAAACTGTAGATCACCAGCCACTGCGGAGATGTGGTCACCTTTTGTGTCAAAGGAGTCGATTGGAACATTTCGATCACGCAAGGAGAGGATTGTGTCGAGGGCGGCAACAGCGCCTTCGGTGTCGCAAAAGTAATTGTAAGTGACTTGCACGCCACGAGCTACCATCAATACTGTCATCAGCGTGCGGATCAATCCTTCCAGTGTGACGGATCCTTCATGGACGAGCCGACCCCCGTACCAGAATATCAACACAAACATTAACAGCACAATCGTCTGGCTCGCCTCGAATACAATGCCATACCATTGACCACGACGCTTTCCCTGCAGAACGACTTGATCAACCAACTTTGAGTAGCTGGCGAGAATCTCTTCCTCACATCCCAATGCTGCAACAGTTTTGATATTGTGAAGTGCTTCCGACGCCAGACTTGCCGATTCATTCAAAAGAGTCAATCCAGTAGCGGCTTTCTTTGCTTTTCTGAATCGTATGAGCTGGAGACCGATGAAAAGCGGATATATACAAAGCAATATCATTGTCAGAATCCAGCTTCCACTGGATAAAGAGACGAGGATGGAGGCGATTGTGACAAAGCAAGCTTCAGCGAGTCCTCCTAGCGCTTCACCTGAAAGCGCAGCTCCTTTGGCGGCGCATGTGGCAACCTCTGAAGTAAGCTTTCCGGTGGAATTTTGATCGAAGAAGGCGATGTTTTGACGGCACAAACTGCTGAAATGAATGATTCGAAGACGTAGATAAAGCTTTTCGTGCATGTACCGAAAGTAGTACGACTTTATCCCAGCACTGAGAGCTATGACGTATGCCACAGCCATCAAGCTCAGCCCATACGCCATCCAGTTACCCGATATATTATCCAAGTACTTTCGATCCTGCGTTCTCGCAAAGTTCGCATATCGTCGTGTCAAATCTGCCATTGTTTTACCGATGAAAATCGATAGAATGGGATAACTAAATCCAAGAACAGCGGCACCCATCAATCCATATCCAATCTGTCTCTTCTCTGGTCGAATCAGCTCCTTGGCTTTCTCCCATGTGATTCCCCCCGAGCTGTGTTGATCGTCTCCCTTCGTATTCTGGAAGACAGAGTAATGCTGAGGGTTACCAACAGCACTGGCTCGTTCATTCAAAAATTCTTCTCTCGGCTTGGTCATTTGCTCGGTCCACATATTCCGATACATTCCATTTGGGTTCTGAAGAAGAGCATCATGAGTACCTTCCTCAACGACAGTTCCCTTGGCCATGACCACAATCTTGTCAACGTGTTTGATGGTCTTCAATCGATGTGTGATGTATATGGCTGTCATTTGGTTTTGTTCTGTGAGATGCTTGAGCACCTTGTGAACCTGTTTTTCGCTCTCAACATCCAGCGAACTCGTGGCCTGATCCAAGATCAAGATTGCAGGCTTCCTGACAATTGCCCTTGCGATTGCGATTTGCTGCTTCTGACCAGCGGATAACGAAGCTCCCTGATCGCTCACCAATGTCTCGTATTGCTCGGGAAGACTGGCGATGAAATCATGGACACCAGTGAGCTTTGCCGCATCGATAACATCATCCGGAGTGATGTCGAGGATTCCACCATCAATATTCTGACGAATCGTACCGACAAACAGCACAGGATTCTGAGTCACCAAGCCAATTTGCGACCTCAGCCAGCGGATCCGAAGCTTTTGAATGTCTTCTCCATCCAAAGTGATCTTACCCTGGTCTGGAGTGTAGAATCGCTCTAATAGAGCAATCACTGAGCTTTTCCCGCAGCCTTTCGGTCCAACAAAAGCGATTCTCTGACCAGCCTTGATCCGGAGATTGTACTTTTGCAAAACAGGAACATTCGGTCGAGTCGGATAGCTGAAGGAGACATCTTCGAAATGGATATTCCCATGGAAATTACCGATCATCTCACCATCTTTTGACGACGCATCGATGGTCGACGTGGTCTCCAGGAATCTGAAAATGTGCACAGCGATGACTTTGGCTCGTGTAATGGCCGACAAATTCGGATATAATTCCGCCAAGCCAAGCGTTCCAACCACAATCGCATACACAGCCTGAAACATATCTGATGAAGAATCCACATTTCCTTGCAAGACTTTGCGTTCTCCATACCAAAATCCAATGGAAAACATGAGCCAAATGGTTCCAAGAATAAGACCAACCATTCCAGCGATCGGTTTGGCCTGCTTCATATTCTCTTGTTCGACCATTTCTGCTTTGTCTTTATAGGTGCTCACTGCGAGTTCTCCAGCATTCAATGAGGTGATGGTACGGATACCTTGAACAGTTTCTTCGACGACAGCATCGGCTTCCGAATCGATCTCATGAATTCTTTGAGCGCCTCCACGAGTCACACGAAGCATGTATGCGACCGCAACGGCGATCACTGGAACCACAGACGCCATCACTAGACTGAGATCCCAAGCTTTGGAAAAGGCGATGACGTATCCGACCCAAAACTGCGTCGAGTATTTGATCACATCGTGGAGCTTGAGATTCATCGCATCTCTGATTTTGGTGGTGTCTTCATGGATTCGACTCCAGAAAAGCGTGTTTTCCTGTTGATCGTGCCAAGATACATTCATGTACAACATTTTCTTCAAGACCCTCTCTCGCATTGCTTTGACCTGGCGCTCTGATATCAATGCAAGAAAATGACAGGCGGCAGAATCCGTTCCAAACACTAGAATGCCGATATTCAAGTATTTGAAAGCCACTACAGTGAGTGCGGGAACATCGACATGGGAAGCTGTTGTGGTCGATTGGAAGGCTTTGAAAGCATTATCCAGGATTAGACTCATACATGGAAGCATACTTCCATTCACAGTCGTCAGCACGCATGAGAGAAACAAGAGCGCTTTATCCTTCCAGTTCGAGTATCGATAGAGCGAGTAAAAGTGCACGGATGCTATGGAAGATGTAGATTTCTGACCGATGTTCGATCTTTGCGCTTCATTTCGTGGTGTTTGTTCCTTCAGGTACACAAGTTGTCCGTTCTCGTGCCGAGAAGAAGGCATCTTGTGGAATGAAAGTGCTAATTAATATTGGTTGACACACCCTGTACATGGTAAAGTTACACCGACAAGACATGTCGCTACACATGGTAGAATCACATCGACAGCTGGGCTTACGGGTAGATGACAACGGTAAAAAGCATATGATGGATGCACTTTTACTCGCATACAAATTTCAAGTCATATTCTCGTCAATGTGTCACAGGCTTTCCGCGGTAATTGCTGCACACGAAATGGAAAACGTCTGATTCGTTGAAAATGGTAGATGCATAGTGGCTCAGAACACGTCTATGTATCACACAGCTGCGTATGGGTGCTCTCCATCAAAGTCTCACGCGAGTGTGAAGTTTGAAAGCAGCTGGGTTACGCTCCATACAGGCGCATCAACATGTGGACGGTTTTTTCATTAGAGTCACCTCAGCGGAGTGTATAGTCGACTCAGATTCTATTATTAAATGAGCGCTCCAATTTTACGCTTCATAGGCTTTTGAGCACACCTCCTCTGCCTCATCAAGCTCGACAATTCTCAATATCAAAGGTAACAATATCGGTGGCGCCAATGTCGTGAAGCTGATCCATGATATCCGCTACATTTGTCCGTTCGACCATGGCTGAGATACTTCGGAAATCATTTCCTGTGAGCGAATTGATCGTTGGAGATTTACGTCCTGGAGTGATTTGGATCGCTGCTTCAAGCTTTTCCATGTGGATGTTATACGTGATCATCTTATACTGCATCGCAGTAAGGTAGCCCAACATCCGTCGACGCACTGTTTCAATCAGCTTTTCCTTTTTCGACTTTGGATTTGCGATAAGCACTGCTTCCGTCTCGAGAATCGTGAAAATCAGCTCAAGACCGGCAGCTTTCATGGTTGTACCTGTCTCGATCAGATCTACTATCGCATCCGCGAGGCCAAGCGTGCATGCAGCTTCCACTGACCCAGAAACATATCGGATTTTTGTCGGCTTGGTATCGGCTTCCTTCTCGAGGGCTTGGAAGTACGTTTGCGTGATATTGGGAAACGAAGTTACGATTCGTTTGCCTGCCAATTGCAAAGGACTGGTGATGTGATCTTTTTGGGGCGTCTGGAGACTCAAGCGGCATTTTCCAAAGCCCAATTTCAGCTTTTCGATCACATCAACATTTGATTCGGCAATGATATCTTGACCTGTGATTCCCAAGTCTAGATTACCTTCCCCCACAAAAGTCGCGATATCGGATGCCGGTAAAAAGACTAATGTTATTGGAAGACTTTTACAGATCGCAATGTCCACTCGATTTGGCTACAAATACAGACGTTATGAGACAAGGAATACCATGGAATGAGGAGGGGTCATACGCGATGATAATCAATGCCTGCGCCGCGCAATAATTCGAGGATTTTACCGTGCAATCGTCCTTTTTTGGGGACCGCAAATAACAAATTGTCATTTTCGGGTGTCGGTGCTGCGGACAACATTGCAAACTTATCGAGATGTAACAATTAACTGTGTTATGGACGGTTATCAACGGTATATCCGAAAGTGGGACAAAATGGGTACATTTTCATTGTTTGCGGTCTCAAGCTCATTCATGGAGCCTCTGGATTGAGACAGATATGCGTGATACAGTACAACTCCTATTATGGCGCGACGCGAATCAATCGCTTCGCCAAACCACATCGACTTCGTCTGTCCGAAACCTGAAACGAGGAGTAAATGCGAGTCGAAAAAGTACGAGAATACGTCACCTTTGAGTGCATGTGGCTTCCTCAAAAGGAGTGACCTCTCCATATTGGTACTGGAGCACGCCTGCCTGTGCTATCATGGCCCCATTATCGATACAGTATCGATGATCCATACCGCAAACGTGTCCACCACGATCCTTTGCCATTATTCCCATCATTTCTTGGAGTCTTTTATTACATCCGACACCGCCAACAATCAATACCAGAGATTGCTTGCAGTGCGCCATCGCTCTCTCTGTGATTTCAACCTATGAGAATACCTCTTGGATCCCCATACCTCCAAGATAGTATCACGTACCAGCATTGCGAAAACAGTCTCCTGCAGGGAATAACACAAATCTGCTTTGGTACATTCGCCAGCGTCGAGTTTTTCCCTGTCAATCACGGTCATTATCTCTTGTGGAGCATCATCGTCTTACTTGGCTTCCTTCTCGATATATGTGAGCAATCCGGAGAACGAGACGTCCATTCCTTTGACGATATACGGCAGCTCAATGTACTGTTTCCCGTCTTTCGCCAGCATCTCAATGTTGTACCCCGGGCTGGGATCATTCGACAATTCAAGCACACGAGCAAATCGATCCAGGCAGTTGCCCACCGCAATATCGATCGTCTCACCAAAGATCCTGTACCTTCACAAGCAAACGTTAGCCCAAAATCGACCCGTAACAGCCATACATCAGTTGTACCGCTGCATAGAGTATGAGATCACTTGTGTATTGCCTCCGCTGACGTATAAGATGACAGGGTTCCAGGCTTTTGTGACAGTGCGACCCATTTCAATATCTGAAGCACGATACCATTGAGCTTGTAATCCTTCTAAAGAGAGAGTACGTACGCCCAACGCAGTGATTCACTCCAACGAGCGGCTTTTTCCATAATAAAGACAGCATTCGAGCGCAAACTGCTGCAGAACGCAAAGGACCACCCATTCCAGGGCCTTTTGTGTAACAAATAACATCGATATCGTCGATTTTGATATCTGCTTCAGTAATAGCAGCACGAATAATCCCGGTAATGTGATTTTGATGATGCCATGCGGTTTCTCGAGGAAGAAAACCTTGACCGGGTGGAGTAATGTACGTTTTTCTTGGATTTGCGAGAATCTCAGAGTCTCCACATTGGCTATACCGTAGAATACCAACTCCTATCTTGTTTGCACTTGCTTCTATCCCAATCGCGATCACATCGCGATCACAACGACGCGGTAAACCCGACTGCCAAACATCATCGATCGGATGCAGCGCCATTGAGTTTCCGCGCATTTTAACCAATCATAACAATCTTTTCAAATACGTACCTAACATAATTACACCGCACCTACGTTACGTACGCCTCATGCCATCGAGTATGCAGGCGCTCGACGTCGGCGATGTACAGCGAATTTGCAGCGGGCAGTCCATCCCAGACGCTCCCATTGCACTGAAAGAGCTAATCGAGAACGCTCTTGACGCCTGTGCAACTCAAATTGAGATCCGATTCGTAGAACACGGGAAAAACGCAATCGAAGTGGTCGACAATGGCAGCGGTATCCCTATCGAGAATCACTCCACGCTCGTGAAGAAGAACCACACGTCCAAAATCGCTGCATTTGAGGACATTGAGACCGTTTCTTCCTTTGGCTTTCGGTACGTACTCTCTCCGTTTCTCAAACTCGCAATAACGCGCGAAAACAGCGGAGAAGCACTCAGCTCATTGTGTCATTCGGCGCTGGAGCTCACAATTTGCACCAAAACGACTCAGGATTCCATCGGAACGCTTCTCAAGTACGACGCTTCCGGCAATCTCATCGAAAAGAGCGCGAAAGCCCGCGGCATTGGGACTTCGGTCACTGTAAATGGGCTTTTCAATGTACAAAAAAGAGCTCCGAGACTCCATATTCTAACAGCGGAATTGTAGCCTCTACCGGTCCGATGTCGCGATTTCCACCGAAATATCAAGAAATATTACTCGAAATCGCTCAAAGTGATCCACACGTATGCGTTAATATCGCTCAACGTCAAATTTATTGTGTCGAATCGAACGGGTACGAGACAACAGATCGTTCTGTCTACGGAATCAAGCGCTCGGCGAGATCGATTGGAAGCGATGAAGATCTCAATAGCGAGTGTGTTTGGTCTGAAGTTCTTCAAGACATTGATTCCATTCCAAATGGATGAGACATCGACGCATGGGAGAAGCGCTTATGGCTTTATCAGTCAAATTGGAATCGGAGCCGGGAAAAGTGACAACGATCGGCAGTTTATATATATAAATGGACGTCCTGTAGACGCACCCAAGCTCAATAAAGCGATCCATCAAGTCTGGAGACAATTTGAAGTACGCCAATATGCCAATTATGTGATCGATTTCCAGGTGCCCAGCCAAGATCTCGATCTGAATGTGACACCGGACAAGAGAACAGTCTTTTTCCGAAAGGTATGTGCTTTATCGAGATTCACGGATGATGACGGGTGTCTATCGCTAGGAAAACGAGATGATGGAGTCGCTTCAAACCCAATTGCTTCAGATCTTTGAGCCTGCCAAACGGATTTTCACAGTGCAGCCTCTTACTGAAGAAAAGCGATCGACTCCGAATACTACGACTCCGATACCCTTGAAAGCGATTCTCAGGTCCCCAGAGGAAGTACGACCGACTTCAGTGACACCCAACGACTTTGAGACGGAAATTCGCCCCCGGAAAAGAGCAAAAATTGGAACAATTGAGGCGTTGGAGAAGGTGTATACCTCCGAGATCGTTACCGGATGGACGCTTTCCGCTCTTCGAGAGACCCGCAAGCGATATTTCAAAGAAGTCGCACTTGGAAAAGTCTCTGGCCGAGAGAAGCCTCTGGAGGAAGCTTCAATTGATGCGCTTCTCCATCGCGTCTTCCAGAAACAAGACTTTCAGAGTATGGAGATTATCGGGCAATTCAACCTCGGGTTTATCATCGCGAAATACAATACGAAGGATCTGTTCATTATCGATCAGCATGCGAGCGATGAAAAGTTTCGTTATGAATCGCTTCAGCGCACAACGATTTTTCATCATCAGCCTCTGGTGCATCCTCAGTCTTTATCCCTGAGCAGCACGGAAGAAATGATCATTTTGGACCATTTACAAGTATTTCGGAAGAATGGATTCACATTCGAGGTCGATGCACAGGCACAGAGCAATAAACTCCGACTGCTATCACTTCCATTGAGCAAAGAAACGCAATTTGGGGTCAAAGGTTCATGCTACCTCACAGGAAATTGGCGTCTCATCATCTCCTTATAGACCTCTTCGAATTGGTTTCATTGTTGCAAGAGTATCCGTCGAATGTCGAGTCACTTCGACTATCAAAAGTTGCCAGCATACTAGCCTCTCGTGCTTGTCGAAGCTCGGTGATGATCGGAACAGCTTTGAGCAAAGCAGAAATGACCAGAGTGAGTACATGGAATCCATTGAGAAGCCTTCTCATTAATGGAGTTTCATTAGATTGTGCACCAATTGACGGGATTGGATCAGCCGTGGAACTGTCCGCATGGGTTCGGTCGCCTTCTCGTTGGACTGCAATTGTTTTCTGATATCTGATGTCTTTGTAGTCGACCGACGATGCGTCATCTGTTTGACATTACAGCTTTGGAGTAAGAATTGGAGGCTCTATTGATGAGGAAGAGAGGATGATGGGAGCGGACTGGAATGGAATAAAGGTTGAGGGACGGATGGAGAAGATGAGACGATGAGAGAAATTGGTGCAAAGGATCCGCTTGATGATTTTTGAGGCGAAAATGGATGGGTTAGTATAGTATACAGTTGCACTGTATACTGATTACGTAATCCCGCGACCTTGTTCGACGAAAATACGAATTTATTACGCAATCAAAAACGTATTTATAGCTGATTGTTGAAAAGTTGTGGTGAGATGTCATTAACTCGAATCGCACCTATGCCGCTGCTCAGTCAACCTCGTGTTTGCGGGTGTAATTTACGGTCTCAGAGTAATGATTCGTTACATACTTTGCAAGAGACGCTATTGTTTCTTGAGCCGGTGGGATTTGAATTACCGTCGTCGTTGTCCAAGTTTCGGTGGGATGTCACGAAAACAGAGCGTAAATTACAGGAAAAAATATCAGAGAGGAATAAAATATCGGGAAAATATGTGTATCAGCAAGCGTGTCGACTACTCGGGTCCTCAGACACAAACAACGCGATCGATTATTACTCATTTAAAAAGCATCTTCGACTCAAATTTGGAATTATTCTTGAGGACGCGGAAGCTCGAGCGTTATTTGAGAGATACGACCACGATAAGAACGGGAAGGTGGATCTACGTGAATTCGTCAAACAGATTCTCTCGCAGCCACCGGCCGACTCGCAGTATTTTGTGCGCAGTCAGGAGGCGAGTGAGCAAAAGAGCAGGCAATTGAGGCAAATGGCTCGCGATCAATTCCTCATGGTCACTGGGAATGAGGCGTTAAATACGGGCTCTGAAAGAACCGCTGATTGGTCAATTGAAAAGCTTAAGAAGAATATTCAAGTGAAACTACTGGAACGGACACCCGGTGGCGTGCATCAACATCGCCGTGCGATGAAATTGTTACGCGTTGGGTGTAGTCCGTTTGTTACGGTGGATGCGCTACAACGTAGTTTACGGGTTAAATTCGGTTTATTCTGTACCGAGGACCAAATGCAGCGGTTGTGTGAACCTCTGGCAATGAATGCATCCGGCGAAATCAATTTAAATCAGTTTTTACAGTCTTTAGAGGTCACGGCGTATCCAAGGAACAGTGAGGTACCCAAAGGCTTATGGACGTATCCATGTGATGGATCATCCTGTGGCTGCCAATGTCATGAGCAATGTACTCCAGAAAAGAGCGATTCGCATCTCACATCGACGGATTTTTGCGCTTCTCCAAATGTCATTGCATTTGAAAGGCAACCACAGGGCGCTCTATTAGAGTTAGAGCAAACGCAACTTGCGTGTCCAAAACCCAAAGTATTCAATGACGAAGGTAGTTCTGCCCGTAATTTACGAGTAGATCGAACAAGTGCGCAGTTATCGCATACGCACCGTCGACCTGCGGCGTACACGCCAAAATTACAACCACTGAGAAAAGTTCAGAATATTCCGGAAATTAGTATCAAGAAAAAGTCATTATTACCAACAAAGCATCTGCGTTCATCTCCCACTTCAACGATGCGTAGCTGTTCATCGAGAGACGAAAGGAAGGAATCAGAGGATACAGAGACACTGGATGATGCAGAAGAAACCATACATGTGCGAATTTCCAGTATACACCCGAAACAAAGCGATGAAAGACTGTACGAAAAATGTAAGACAAGAAGACGCGCATGAGCTGATTCCTACATATCCTCAGTTCTGATAATCTCTGATTCCCACCGGATACAATCATAAACAACGATATTGCATAACTAGTCCCTCTAATACCTAAAATCTCAATAAGTACAGCTCCATTCCATGAAAAATTAATAAAAACGCCTACGCTTGTCGTTCCAAAAGAGGAGACAAAGTATGGAGCGCGCATCACGACGCAAGCGTCCAAACGCGACTCAAAATGCAACTACCAATGCATCGACGCCATATGTGGAAGCTGATATTTCCAAAAAGACGAAAAGTGGCAATGATCAAGTACGTCAACGTGACAGAAAGGAATCGCTTGCAATGAGCGACGTAGAGATGTCTCACGATGACGCTGAGCAATTTGACGTTAAGAAAGAAATTAACAATACGAAAGCTTTTGAAAAGGCACAAGAAGAAGGTGAAGCGGAGCAAGAACAGGTACGGCGATCAACTCGGCGTTCGCGCGTTGGTTTGGTGGAAGATGAGCCTCGAAAAGTGCGATCTGCCTCTATTACATCTTCGAAATCTACTGAGGTAGAAGAAGGAGAGGATGAACCACAAGATGAAGATATGAAGAAGGAACAAGAGCTTATGAAACACTATGAAGAAGAGCTCAAAGATTTGGAACGAAAGAAGAAAATGATTGAAGAGGGAACATTTGCTGAATACTGTAGACGTATCACGGATTATAAAGAAGAACGGAAACGATTGTTGCAAAGTGCGCAATGGCATCGAACTTTACAGATGAAAAATATTCAAGATTTGTATGACTTTGAGCTGAAACGATCGCATGATATTGCAGAGGTGCGTTTTGTATCGTGGCGGGTATGCACATGATCTATACAGTCTGTGTAGAGTACGAAAACTGCGATCAAAACGCAATGTTTGATTCGGATGGATTGCGTGTTGCAGAAATTGCAACAAGAACTGCTGGTAATTGAGAATAAAAAGGCTGTTTTTAAACACCCAGCTGAATCCGAATTGCTTGCGGATCTTCATGCGAACTTACTGGAAAACGACTCGAAAAATATAAGCAAGAAGCAGAGACTCGGCAAAAGTTTTGACCTCCCACGGGCTATGGTCAACTTAAATGCGAGCGCGGTGGCTGATGATTTTACTGAGATTATTCAGTTACGTAAACAGACTGCTGCGGCAGTGTGTCCGGAAGGAATTGCGTCGAATGGTGCGTAAAGCCGTATTTACGGAAAAGTGCGTTTGCTTATTCGATGTTTAGATGTACGACTGGTTTCAAGACGGCGTTTATATGTGAATTCATACGTGTTTGAAGAAGGTGATGATATCATTTTGGAATGCGAGGTGCAGCAGGAGGAATGGTTCGGTAACATCGAGTCGATTACAGGCGATGCGGTACTTTCATGTTTACTCGACACAGTATCGTACTTAACGTTTCTGTTATCAGATTCATATACGCTTGACACCCTCGAATCAGAAAGTCCGTGTGTATTTGGCGTGCGTTCGATCTGCTCGTTGTTGTATAAAACCCAACACCGTCGAGAATCGGTGCTCTAGAAACTCCTAGCAGTATTCAGTTTATAGTACAGTACGCTTTTGTATCTTATGTTTTACTCCTAAAACGCATTTATTATTACTAGAGTGACTCATATGTACCTCCTACACTCAATGGCAGACTCTGGTTTAGGTGTATGAAAAGAGAGTGTGTCGGCATTGTTCAATTTGATCCACTCTCTAATCACATGTCATCTGATTCGCATGTAACAGCTGCTTAGACTCTAATTTCTCCACTATTCTTTATCCTCACTCAAGAGGGTTCAAACCCTAATTCTTCCGGAAACCGCAAGATCCTTACACTCACCTGAGTACATTCTGGCTTGATTTCAAGTCGGCGGATTCGCACGTTCGCATTCTTGACTTTCTTCCATTTCACATTACGACAGCAGTCGTATCAACAACATCAAACCAAACACACACTGGCCGTAAACATGCCGTTATTAGCAAGCAGAGTTCTTGTGGAATCTTCCGATGGAATGACAACTGCGGCACTCATGAAAGCTGCCCTCACACACCGAGCCACTCAATTGAAAAGAAACTCAACCATTGGGTGGCGAGGGTTTCTCCCTCATCGCTTTACCGCACGTAATAATTCAACTGAAACTTTGAACCGACTTCGCCACAGTAAATTACTCGAACTTATCGTGCGAGGCGATACTACCAAACTTGGTGAATTTCTCAAAACAACTGACTCTATTCATAATTTTCTGAATCTTGCAACTGTAAGTGGCCAATCAGCTCTCTATATTGCTGTATGCAAAGGTTTGGATCAGATCGTTGCACTCTTATTAGAGTATGGAGCCGGCGTCGATCAACGTAACTGTGGGGAGTATACTGCGCTTCACGCGGCCTGTGAGCATGAACAGGAAGGTGCGATCCGAATGCTCCTAAAACATCAAGCAAACGTGGATCTCATGGGACCCGACGGTGTTCGTGCTATACATTTCGCAAGTCAAAAAGGATATGATCATATTGTGAATATTCTGATTCAATACAAAGCCGATTTCGATGCGGAAATAGTTTCCAGTGGATTAACTTCTTTGATGATTGCGGCGCAATTGGGGCACTTCAAAGTGGTTGAGAGTTTATTACGTGCAGGAGCGGATCCACACGCAGAAGACAATAAGGGTAACACCGCATTGCATTTCGCTTCTCAAGAGGGAAAGTATCAGATTTGCTGCTTGTTGTTGGCTGCTGGAGCAGATCCATACATGCCCAATATCGAAGAAGACACACCCGTCGATTTGGCGGATTTCCATGGATTTTCCCATATTGTGTACATACTGGAATTCTCGACGTTGAA
The DNA here is from genome assembly GCA_902706625.1 of Albugo laibachii. Lineage (NCBI taxonomy): Eukaryota > Oomycota > Peronosporomycetes > Albuginales > Albuginaceae > Albugo > Albugo laibachii. The sequence goes on along the minus strand of CACSLJ010000032.1, from coordinate 87,064 downwards.
TCTAAGTGCGGCGTTCGTCACCGATGATCGATTCTCATTGGGTATGAGTGGCCAATTAAATGATGCGTTTATACGCAATCGACCGGATATTGCACCAATCATCGTGAAGAATCGAATGAAGTATGCGAGATTTTACAATTTAGGTCGCATCACGGAAGAAACAAGCTAGACAAATACATGCAGAAGGTGAAGGTCAAGTTGGAGGTGGCATTCTCAACTGATTTGGCGTGCGGATAGAACGTGTGCCAAACGTATCAGTAGATAGTAGATGTTACGCGATTGTAGTCATAGGTACAATACCGTTTGTGCATCGAGCCACAATATAGAAAACATTCGCATTGGTTGTAATTATAACATCTTCTTTTTCTCACAATTCGTAAAATAGCCATCAACAAGCTCAAAATACCATTTCTGATCAAATGTGCCACGGAAGAAATTGCATGAGATATTGACCTCCAATAAGACAGCGCCCTTGTCCGTTAGAGCCACATCCCATCCACACAACGGTACATCCTTCATGAGTGTCTGATGAGCCTTCAAAACCAACGCTTTCATCTCATTCATCTCCTTGATACATTCCCCGGTAATCACAGTTCCAGTGTCGGGGTGCGCGATAATATCGTGCTCACGGCTGAATGGACCCTTGAAGAGATGCTGAATTCCAATTTTGTACCAATGAGTTGTAGTCGATCCTTTGAGTATTTCACCCGTTTCCATATCGACATCAAACATGATGGACTTGTGATCGGTAGGCGCGTCATTGAGACCAGCACGAAATACACAGCTTAATGCTTTGATACTGTTGTCACCATTGAATACATTTTGATCTGGAAGACCACATTTTGAAGCCGTAATGATACGAAATGTCGACAATGGAGCATTTTTAGGAAGCAATGATCCAATAAATTTTGAATTTTCCAGCTTCTCCTGTAAGATCCAATCGCCTCCATGAACCGCGTTTTGGTAGAAAAATATTCCCAGACCTCCTTCTTCATTTCGATCTTTGACAACGAGCGTTTTTGGAGTATTTAGAAATGGAGTCACTGCGATGTTTTCTTGAGCGCATTGTTCAAGGAAATCCCATTTGTTCTCCATTCGATAATTCTTTGTAGAGTACTTCCAGCTGTGCAGACTGACGAGGTGGCAATTTAGACGCCAGAAACCAAACCAATGCTGAGGATTTACCAAGATTTGACGGAACATTTGGAGCCATTTTTCCGCTTTCACACAGAGTCCTAGATTAGCGTTCCACGCCTCTAAAAATGCACCGATGGCGCATAAAATAGGGTACACGAACATTAAAAAAGGGAATAGTACTATTCTCGAGTAGCATAAAAGTGACAGTGGAAATGCGGTTCCGGGAACAGCGACATTTCTCAAATTTAAGACGAGATCGCGTCGAAACGACGAATGGCGATAGTGTGGTTGATTCCATAATGTATGCAGTAGAACCATGGAATAAACGAATGTCTTGGCGTGTAAATCAGTACGGAAAAAAGGACATTTCTCATAGGACCCTCCTTGAATCCAATAGTACCCAAACGAGCCGTAAAAGCTCAAAAGCGTCTTCACGACGTCTGCGACCGTGTGAAGGATCATTTCTGGAAGCGATGTTTTGCTGTTATGCGATTGACTATAAATAGAGTATATACGATTGGATATAATCATAGCAGAAATAGTGATAACAGTTATCTTTGAGTTAGATGGCACCTAAAGTTCAAGTTGAGCGTTGCAGTAGCGCAAACCGCTTACTCTTCTTATACAATCCACATACTGTCCCACAAGCGCGTATGTACACCGCAAGACTACACTATCCTCTAACTCCTCAATTCACCAAACGTAGTTGTGGAAGAGCTGGAGGGAATGTACGAATATCAGCCAAAGAGTATTGATTCACGTTGCCATATGCATCTCTCCAAACAACTCATTGCAGATTTCCGCAGGCGCGATTAACTGCCAAAGCGGTATATAACATACCACATAACCGTTATGACATGCTAAAGATAGAAAAGATATAATGATTGCGCAGCGCAAAGACGTATCGCCTCCGGTCGCATTTATGGTAACAACTCTATGGGTATGAGACCACTGGATAGGCGACAACACTGTTGTGATAGATCCTCAGCGACATGTTGGCCAATCAAGCGGTAGAAGCCGTTGCTTCTCGGTACGCATCTTTCACAATGGGCAAGACAATTCATGCATTTTCAGCCTCTGCAAGGCCGAAAAAGGCTTCAAGAAACTTTTTTGCATCACAATCATCAAGCCAAAAGTCCACTTTCAGACTCTTTTCCTATCTCAGAAAACAAGTCTCAAGAATTTCAGCGGTACAAAAGCGACAAAGAAGTGGAATTTCTCTCATGGATGAAAATGTAGTTGGATCGATAGCTTCAGCTGCCAAACTGATCGTTTCTATCCATGGAAAACTGTCCAACCAAGTCACTGAACAAGCACATTGGATGAATACACAAGTACGTGGAGCCGATGCACATCCATGATCACGCACTCAAACTTCTCCATCAGCTCTCTGAACGATTCTTCTCTCGATCTTTTGCCATTTCGTTCCTCGTCTCAAATTTCCGCTTCTTAACATCAGACGAATGCGAAATGCTACTCGATATTTACGGTACTTGGTCGGCAACACCCGTACTTATCGCTAAGTTTCCACGCAGGGACCATCGCCAACTTGACTCAACAATCAGCGTCCGATTTGTTAGAAGACACCGTACTAAGTGCGTCTTCAGCAAATTTGATCGAAGAATTTTTCGCATCCGAATACGAACTTTGATACAAATTCCAAATTCAATCACCTCCCAATTTAAAGGCCCGTGTAAAACATTCCATGTGTCTCCGCTTCTGTGCCTTCCTCATTCCCATACTGAAAATGCGACGCAAAAGAACTGCTGAATAATCCATCGCTGGGATTCCGCTTGATAGTGGGTGAAGGCGGATTTTGTTCGCATTCCTGAGGGTTTCCGCTACCATTTTCCTGATTGGGGACCGAAGATTCAAATCGCGAATACTCATCCAATTGCGACTTAAAATGCACAAACTCTTCCTTTCCGTGATCGTGATGAACCAATTGATCATTCAAGTGTTCCGATGTTTCGAAATGTGTGATTTCTCGATGTGCAAATTCACCATTTAGGGATTCCATATGAATAATTTCCGATTGGTGTTTTTCCTTTTCAATTAATTTTTGTGGTTTACCGTGTTCGTCGATTTTTGTGTACTCTGTGATTCGCTCTTGTATTGTAATTTCTCGCTTCTTCCAAACGCCAGGAACCGGTGGGGGAGGTATTGTATGTAACTGATTTTGCTGTGATGGATCACAATACTCAGAAAGTGTATCTGTCTGAGTGGATCGTGAGGGTACGGACGGTAAGTTCGTTTCTTGGTTTGATTCGGTGGCTTGAATCGCAAGCTTTTGCAGAAATTGAAGGAATAAATGGAAATCGATGCGCAATTCTTTCGAGGAGGAAGGGAGGATGGTCATGGATTTGAAGATGGGCAAGAGCCCAACCCGATAGAATGGCGAGATGGAGAGGTAGTGGCATATCTCTTCGACAATGAGGTATTCCACTTGAGTCTACAGATTTCATTAAGTATGCGAACTCGTACTTTTAGGGAGAAATACGGTACCATGAAGTCGATTTTCTTAAAGGCTCGAAATTGCTGGCGGAAGGTCTGCAGTTTGTTGTGCCGGACGTTGTACGCTTTCATAATCAGGAAATTCTGCAGTTTCTTGTATTTAGTCGAATTCTGCGCGCATACTTTTACCATTGCGACACAATAATTAATTCGCAGGAATGCGCCATTTTGAACAGATATAATTAGTTTGAACCGAAATTGTAACGGATTCGACCTTGAGATTTTATAAATACGCTTCAAGTGCTTGCTTGATATCGCACAGGCAGGTGATTTTGATAGCCTTAACCGTTGCACTGTAGCATCCTATAAGACGCTATCAATTGATAGATTCAGATGTACTTTGATATCACGAACCGCCTCTGCCAACACATACCCTCTATAGTACCGGATCAATGATGGATAAGTTCAGTCCGCAGCTCAATACTTTCCAATTTTTCGAATCCATGCGATCAGAAGATCAAATGCTTCCAACGCTACAACTTGGGGCTTGTAATTCGGTTCAGCGTCCTTTTGCACGATACCCTTCCGGTTTGCGTGTGGACTTTACACAGCTCCGTGTAAAACAAGCTCTTCTCAGCAATACAAGTTGAGACTGACTCATTTATACTAGAAAATCAATACATTTTGTTAGGCAAATACTCTGAGGAAATATTTGGTCGCACATCAGCTTCAAGAGAATCCAGATACTCCAAAAGATCAGCTTGCAATCACTGTGGCACAACACTTTGATCGACAAAGCATTGATGATGCGACGACGATTGCCTCATTTCTTTCATTCGTAAGTTAATTACAAATGCGTATTCTTTCATCGATAACGTATACAAAAATGTAGATAAAAAAGTCGCGAGCTGTTCCCTCCACGTTGCGAACTTTGGTGACCGCGTGCGTGTTGGAAGAACGTAGTAAGTGCGATTCCGTGGTACGTTGCATACATTTTTCAAGTGTGCGCTATCTTACGCTCGGTCAGGAGGAAGGCGTACATTGGAGTGAAAGTTCTTGTGAGCGTACTAAACCAAATCAAGAAAATGATGATGGAAAAAGCAGTAAGAAAAAACGACGTAAATTACGGCTTTATTGCGTTTGTCGAGGCGCCAGTTACGGAAACATGATTGCGTGCGATAATAAAGGATGTCTAGATCGGTCCAACTGGTACCACATGGACTGTGTTGGTCTCGATCCTTCAGAATCGGTACCGGAAATATGGTTCTGTCCGTCTTGTGAGTTTCAGGCCGGCGTCAAAGCCCGTGGAAATCGTACGTAATTTACCGATTGTAAGGAAATGGTCGCTTATGTAATTTACATCGTAGAGTCCCGCAAACCGATTGCAAGTGTGACGTATGGTGACATGATATCACACGCACTTCGCGTTTCACCTGGAGGAAAAGCATCCTTCAAAACGATCTGTGATTTTGTGGAAACGGAGTATGAAAGTCACTTGAACTGGAAACTTGAAGGGTAAGTTTTCTTTGCAAATTTATGGCGTAAATTACTAATAAAATACCGCAGTGATCAACGCAAATCGCCCGTGTGGAAATCTTCCGTCCGTAAAATACTGTTTTCGAACACACGGTTCCGTAAAGATCCGCTGGAGAAAGGTTTTTTTTGCCTTGCGGCCTAAGTATAGGAACGTGTAGTATACAAAGTTTGACTGTACTGTATCATGCTTAGCCCAAGTGCTGTCACTAAGTGCGACACTCTTACGCAATAGTGCGGTACGCATATAAGTACCTAGTGTTTTTATTACGTACGACAGTGCAAGTTAGCCACACAGCTGTATCGAAAATTTCATTTGTGCAAAATGCAATCGTTTGTTCCAAATTCCACGAATTTAACGAGTTTTTCTACAAAAAGTCTACTCGAAATCGCGGCGGATCCGGTGTCTATGGATACAAGCATCCCGGCATCATGTTTCCAGTCCGACCGTTTATATATCGTTGGGATTTGTGCGATGGAAAAGAAAGCGCATTCCTTACCGATGCAAGCGATTCTATCACGTTTCCCGTCAGATATTTTTCAAGTTGTAATTTTCGGTGACCACGTAATATTAAATCAAACTATCGACCAGTGGCCGGTTTGTGACATTTTTATTTCATTTTATTCAACTGGTTTCCCATTACACAAAGCACAGGACTACGTCAATCTTCATCATCCAATCGTTGTCAACGACGTCGCCAAACAATCGCTCTTACTGGATCGTCGAAAAGTATATCAAGTCTTACAGCAAAATAGCATTCCACTTCCAAACCACGTCTTTGTAAATCGTGATAATCCTTCCAACAATATAGAAAATGATCAAGTATTAGAATATGAAGATTACATCCAAGTTCGCGACGTTCGTATTTCAAAACCATTCGTGGAAAAACCGGTTGATGGCGAAAATCACAACATCTACATATATTACCCAATGAACGCCGGTGGGGGATGTAAGAAACTATTCCGTAAAATTGGTAGTCGATCCTCTATCTTCGATCCTCAGTTAAATACGATTCGCAGGACCGGTTCGTTTATTTATGAAGAATTTCAGGCCACGCAAGGAACCGATGTCAAAGTGTACACAGTCGGTCCTAACTACGCACACGCCGAAGCTCGAAAGTCGCCTGTATTGGACGGGCGCGTACTACGTGATGCAGATGGCAAAGAGATCCGGTATCCGGTCATTCTGGAGCCGCATGAGAAAGAAATGGCTCGTAAAGTTTGCCTCGCGTTCGGGCAAACGGTTTGCGGTTTTGATATTCTTCGCGTTCGTAATAAATCGCTCGTGTGCGATGTTAATGGTTGGAGTTTTGTGAAAAATTCGGAGCAATATTACGACGATTGTGCGATGTTATTGGTTAAATATCTCGAAAGAGCACTTCTTTTGCGTAAACTCGCAAAAACGGAATTATTGGGAAATCAACTCGAATGGAGGACACTAAGTGCGATTGCAATGAACGCAATGAATCTCAAGTTTTCAGTGGATGAAAAGAAGGACACCACAGACGACACGGAGGGATGGAGTGAAACCAGTTCCACCGGAGAACAAGAAGAACTCCGATGCGTATTGGCCATAATTCGACATGGAGATCGCACACCAAAACAAAAGATGAAAATGTTGGTGTGTCATCCACTGTTTCTACACTATTTTCAAAAAAAAAGTAGTTCCGAATCGAAAAAACTCGATCTCAAAATCAAAGCAGTAGCGGATTTAGAGGAATTACTACAAGTGAGTCGGGACTTAATAGCAAAGTACGATCAGCGTGATCCCGCGTTCATGGAATTCCTTAAAGAGCGAAAGATTCAGCACGGAGAAGACGCAAATGATCGCGTGCAAGGGTACCGAACGCTTTGTGATGTGTTACAACGTTGGAGGATCAATGGAATCAACCGAAAAGTCCAATTCAAACCGAAAGAATACGTCTACGCGAATGAGAATGCAAACAATGAAATCTCATTCATTCTAGCAGATGATGCGACAGTACGTCGTGGGAGTACTGGAGGGCTACGTAAACGCGTTTCCAAGCTTTTACTCATCCTAAAATGGGGTGGAGATCTCACACATTCTGGCGCTGAGCAAGCGGAAGCTTTGGGTCATAAATTTCGTCAGACAATGTACCCTGGTGGGGGTCATGGACTTATTCGGTTGCACTCTACCTATCGTCACGATCTTAAAATTTATACTAGTGATGAAGGTCGAGTGCAAAAAACCGCAGCGATGTTTGCGAAAGGTTTTTTGAGCTTGGAAGGTGATATTATTCCTATTTTGGTCGGATTGGTACTCAAAGCCAAAGCGGAGGAAAACATGTTGGACCAATCAGGTTCGTCGGTTCAAGAAACGATCATGCGTGTGAAGCAGCGATTGCATCGTATTATTCACCTTGGTGATAACTGTACCGAATTATTGGAACACTCGAGTTCGCGTCTAATTCGATCGGTGGCACAAGCGCTTATCGTAGTGGATCAACCGGTAAAGAAAATGGAATTTATGCATAAATTCTTGAGTAATTTTCGAGAGCAATTAACAAAGATGATTCAAGAGAAATCAATGGATAAAACAAGTGCAAAATTAAATAACGGAGAGAAATTATCACGGAATGATGGTCGACGAATGTCGTTCGAACGAGCTCGAAGTCTGAGTGCCAACTCCTCACGACGTGATCAACATCCTCACGTGTTTGGTGAATGTAGGCCGAAAAATGAAAAAGAAACGAAATTTTTGGAACCGTGTGGTCGGGAAACATTGGAAATGATGCGTGAGCGTTGGGCAAAATTATGTCGAGATTTTTACAACCGCAAACGCAATACTTTTGACTTGTCTAAAATACCGGATATTCACGATTGTGTGCGGTATGACGGGTTACATAACGCGCATTTGTGTTTGAAAGATGTACGCGAATGTCTGGATATCGCTGCGTCTTTAGCGCATGCGCTAGTTCCACAGGAATACGGCATTGATATCGATGAAAAGATACAAATTGGATCGGCAATGTGTCGAACACTTTTGATGAAGATAGTAAATGATTTGGATCTGGCCTGTGGGGTTGATGTAAACCCGACCCATCGATTGAACCCGAATTATGCGAATGATAAACATGCGATCAAGTCAAAGCATCGGTCCGTTCGCACACGGCTTTATTTTACGAGTGAGTCGCATTTACATTCACTATTGAATGTCCTTCGATACGCTCGTGAGGATTGCAGTATCCAATCTCCCATCAGTGATGAGGCAAAGAAAGCGATTGAAGAGATACCCGAGCTCTGTTACATGACCCATTTTGTGCTTAGAGTGTTTGAGCGCTTCCAATTGGACAAAAATGATCCCAAGCGATTTCGATTGGAGATCTCATTATCGTGTGGTGCAGCGAACGACCCGTTACAGCAAGATAATGAGAAGCAGCTCGAAGTTGCGCCACTTCGAGTTATTTCTAGGGAAGGAATTACATGTCAGGAGCTGGTGGATTATTTAAAGGATGTGATAGCGTTTGCTGAAGAAGGAGAAGCAGCTTTCCAAGCGACATCGAGTCTGATATCTCCAGAAGAGGAGGACAGCGGGAAAAGTGATAAAAAAGAGAGTGAAAGTGAATTAGAAGCGTCGGATTCCGATAGAGTAGAGAACCTTTAACACATGATAAAGTGCTTGTGTAATTATTTGGGTATGAAGGTTATCACGTTATACGGTGTATGCACACAGAAGGGTAGACCACATAAAATTGGACTATTTATTCAAATTAGGTCACAGGAGCCTCCATTCAGAAGGAGCGTTTGCCCAAGTAAATTCGACTGAGCATTCCTTGAAAAAGCTTTCTCAATGGTATCTTGCTGCTGCCTTCCACTTCCGAAGATCGCTTCACATAATGTTGTTCTCGAACAGCAGCTGCAGATCGACTTCGTTTCAGATCATATGCCCATCCCATCAACGCGCAAAAATCAATGAAACACTTTGTGGGATTCCATTGTCCAAAGAAAATTCCACCTTCGCTAGTCGCGTAATCGAAAGGATACTTGTGACTAAGCAGACAGCATTTTAATAGGGTCAGATACGATTTTATATAGAGCCACGTACTGGTAATTGTGGTATCCTTCGCCAATAGCGCAAATGCTCACAAATACATTTTCACGCGCGCGAGAATTTTCATTGTAAGGTCGATACCCAAAAAAGTGCGCAACGCTATTTACACACCACGTCATGTGTAGAACCCAAACGTGTCGAAACACCGCACCCACCCAAAACCCGTTCATCATGCTACCCAAAAGGTGGCCCGTATACATCGGTATACCATAACATATAACCAAAGCGGTTAATAAATAATAACGCGACTGGAACGATACGATTGGATCTTTTAACAGATCATCATGATTCAGCTTTTTCCCTGCTAAAAGCACATTCGGATGCTTACGGACCATAATCCAGCCGATATGGGCAAAGAAAAAGCCTCGTGAAGCGTTATGTGGATCACCATCCGAGTCGGATTCCTTATGATGCACTCGATGATCACGAGACCATGTGAAAATCGAACCTTGAAAAGACATTGAATTACAGAGCATCAAGAAGATTCGAAGACCAGTACAAGCTTTATAAGATCGATGTGACCATAAGCGATGTGCACCCGCTGTGATTCCGATCCCACTGAGCCACCAGAAGAAGAACCAGTGTATTAATATCTCAATGGCACGGCAGTGAGGGAGCACATATAGTACTGCATACAGTGCACCTATATGCCACATTATAAGCACAAATACATTATACCATACGATATCTTTCCACGTTGTGGAGTGTATACTTTTTGTGGTAGAAGTAGTGTCTTCGGTTCGGATTGATGTGGTGGAGTGCATAACGTTTTGTGATAGTGGACTGAGGAGGATTAAGAATGGAAATTTATAAATTCGAATAGATACACTGTATCTTGCCGAATTTGGTTCTGCAGAAATGTAATCTATTTGACTGACTACAAGTCAATTAGAGGTATACGTTGAGCAGTACACCCACCGGTTATGGAATCCCATAGCCAGTTGTTCTATATAAAACTTTGGATAGAAGGCGCAGATTCTTAGGATGTACTGAATATCTGTGGGAGATGGAGCAGTGGCTCAAGTTCAAGATGCAATAAACTCAAACTTCACTTGATGTACTAGTATCCAGCCATAAAGTGTACATCATTTAGGATATGGAGGCTCTACTCAATCCAGCCAATAGAAGAGACGTGCTGACTAGCACCACCTTCCACCTGATTCGCTATAAATCTCATAGTTTGCATCAAGTCAAAAGTCAGTCGCTTATCCAAACAATCGAACTGCAAAGAATTCTTTCAAATAATTTTCTATCCTTCCTTCACCGTAGCGTACCTAAAACTCGATAAAAGCCAATTTATCACGACTGCAATGAGTCAGAAATGTAATTCTAACATTAATCACATGTCAGCTGCATCGATTTCCGCAATCATCGATCTGCTTCATTTCGAGCGAATAACAATACATTGAGCAAGACGCACGAGTGCATCTCTGGCTGGAGAAGCTGCAAATTGCAGAATTGCATCACAAGCCAAATTGGCTTGATCAATTGCGAGGTCTTTGGTCTTCTGAATACCAGAACTCTGGCAAACCAGCTCGTACGCTTGATCAATATCCCCATCCCGAGAAAATTTGCGGTCGCTCAGCGCTTTAAGCTGTGGAAACTCTTCTTGCGCGAGCAGTAACGGCGCTGTAATGACGCCACATCTGAGATCGGCAAGTAAGGGTTTTCCACTCTCCAAACCTTCATAATCTAATACATCATCGATCAACTACACAGTCCCAAGTTTATATCAGTATATGCTTACCCTGAAAAATGATTTCCTCACATACCTGAAACGCGAGACCAAGATGTCTTCCATACGCGAACCCCATCTCACAAACGTAATCCGTGTGCTGTCCGAGCGTGAGTGCCGCTTTACAGCTATTGGCCATTAGTGATGCTGTTTTATAGTAATTCTTACGCAGATAATACTCCAATAAGCTGATGTTTGATCGATTTTGAACATTTCGCATTTGCATCACTTCGCCTTTGACCAAATGTTCGATGATTGTGGACATCAATTCGACGACTTTAACGTTGCGTAATCGGGCGAGACAGACGGAGGATCTGGCGAGGAGGAAATCGCCTGCGAGAATGGATAATTTGTCTCCAAAAACGCGGTTGACTGATTGGATCCCACGACGCATTTCCGCTTCGTCGATGACGTCATCGTGCAATAAACTCGCGGTATGGATCATTTCACTGTACACAACATAAGATTAGTAATTTCAAGTTCAAGATGAGAACGAGGTACTACGTGATTTCGGCTAGTCGTTGTTGTGCTGCCATTGTAAACTCTTTTGATTGTGAGCTGGGGAGAGGCAATTCATTGCTCAGGCGATTCACTTCTGCAGCCTGAGACATCAGCAGTACCATCGTGGGACGGACTTTCTTGCCTCCATCTTGTTCGAAAAAGTATTTGGCTACGGTCGATAATACTGGATGATCGGTGCCTAATATCTGTTTGATGCTCTCGGTCACAGACTGTAATTCTGTCTGTACCAGAAGAAATGGATCCTCTTGAGTCACAAAGGTACCAATTGTATCGACTCGTGAGCCTGGAGCTGGACTACTGTATCACGATTTAGAGAGAGCTGCGTAGTAAAGACACCATTCTTACCATTGTAATTGGCCTGTGAGCATATTTGGAAGGACTGTACTATTTGCTTGATTGTGTGCGTACATAGGTGAAGGATCTAGGATCGAGACCGTGGCGGCGTCCTATTTTAAAGACAAAATACATAAATATCGGCTACTTTTCCAGACCAAGAAGAGAATACATACAACGGCTGATTTACTGAGCCATAAATTCGGATTATGTTCCAAGTCTTCAATCACCTTCTCCTTTAACGCTCGCATAGCGCGTTCTTGAATTGCGACTGTAAATGATCGTTTTGACTGAGTTTGAGACTGTGTGAGCTTGACGACGTCTGTACGTCTCCATGAAGAAATAGCAACACGTATATTGGGAGCCCACGGCTTCATAATGGTATCAGTAGATCGGACGATGGATCGTTCTGACTATAAGCATTCAGATTATTGGTGCCACACAAGTGAGAGACAAAGTACATTGACTCACATAATAGAAGACGAAAAGTCATTCGAGTATAGCCGGCATACTTTACGTTTCTTTCAAATATAGCCGTACCCACTGACGCAACTCATTGCACACGCTCCGAGTCCAACAGTCTGCCAATCGCAGCTGCGCTTCATCTCCGTCGCGTGAACGTCATGGAAAGACAGTCTGCTCCATCATCGAATACATAAGCGCCGAATAGAAAACTTCCAAGTGTTTATACTGTTTAGTCACGCAAGTGTTTGTTGCGGTCTGCGTTTTTTAATACCCTGTAGGATTGCATGAGCTGTAACAGCGACTTGATGTTATTTTACACCCTATTATAGCATACCCTTTCGGAACCGCTATCTACCCTCATCTGCGTCATGTCGCCTTTCACAGCAGTCTCGAACGATATTTGTGACTGCTCATTTGTATCGAAGGAAACGACAACACCCTCGCCAAACGTCTCAAAATGCCTTTTTATCACTCAAAAGATCTTCGCATTTCCGGTGTTTCCAAACGGTGTTCTAGTTGGCGATATCATATTGAGGTTTTAGACACACGCACGACCAAACTCTCACCACTTGCGGGTTCTTTCTCATCGCAGAAATCCTCAATATTACGACTTGAGGCAACAAGAGTTTCCTCATTTACAAATGTGAAACTTCCACCAGTCGTTCGTTACTCAGTTATGAGACGTTACAGCGAATTTCTCGTACTGTATCAGCACATTATGGAGCATTATGATACTGTCATTACTTCTGAGTTGCCCGAATTTCCAGACGGAAACCTTTGGAGCTATTTACGAGCAAATGATCCAGAACTACTCAAGTACCGTCAGGTACAATTAGAGAAATTCATGCGCGCATTGGATGAGCAAGAAGCATTGCGCAATTGTAATGCATTGGAACGCTTTCTAGCACCCAATTCGACGGATCTGGGAGAGGATAAAGCGATCTGTATGGAGGCAAGTTATGTGTCTTTATCGAAATTACGCTCTCCTGATATCCGATTCGGATTTAAACGAGCAAAATCAATGTGTTTACGCACATACACGGATGGGAAACATCATTCCGCATCGAAATCACACGCTTCGTCGTATGCAAGCTTGGATTGGCTATTAACCAGATAAAACAAAAGTACAATATCACTCTATATAAGACACCAGCATTCAATTGCTTCCCTTGAACTTGAATGCAATCAATCCCGCGCCTAATACTTCTGCTTCCCTTTTCTCGCTAGAAACCACCGATTCTGACCGCATTTGATCGTGATTCCCCGTCAAGCAGTACACCATACATTCTTTATACTATATTGCTAGTTTATGGCCCAATAACGAGCACTTCCCTTAAGCAGTAATCTAAAAGATACGCCGTAAGACCCCAGATCACATGCGGTCCTCCATGGAAAACGGGTGTAGCGTTCTTCGTACGCGACCAATTCTTCCCATCCACAAGGTCCCGAATAGGAATCACAAACAAGGAATCCACTTCCGCCTGATTAATTCGAAGAGAATGTTTGTCAATGTCTCCAGCGTATCCGACGACCGGAGTGACAGCAACTCCAGTAATCGAAGCCACATTACTCCAGTCGCAACGAAGAATGCCCAGCACGTGAATTCGATCGGGTTTCAAGCCAACTTCCTCCTCCATTTCCCGCAAACAAGTTTCCTGAATGGATCGGTCGGAGGCGTCTACCATTCCACCGGGAAAACAAACCTCGCCTTTATGTTTCCCGACACTTTGAGACCGAACTGTCAGCAAAATGGATGGTTTGTTTTCGTACATGCAAAGTGGAATCACTACAGCAGCTCTGCGGGAACACGCTTTGGTCACTTGGCGAGGTAATCGCGTAAGCCGTTTCCGGATTCGATCGAGATGTTGTTCCGAAAATGCTTCCGTGTATGGTGTTACGTACTTGTAATTTGGATTGAGCGTGAAATCTAACGACATTATCAGACCGGCTATTGTGGTAATTTTCGGATATTTGGTACCTTGATACGGTCGAAGAAGATTTCGGAGCTCATCGATTCGATCTTCACGCAAAAGGAGGGCGCAGTCTCGAAGTGTGTGCTCACTATGGGAACAACAGTTAGCGGTGAAAGATATTTCGAGGAAGAACATACCGATCTTGATACGCTGCTGCAAGTGCTGGAGCGGTGTAATTGTTGACGAGAAAGCTTACATCTTCCTGGGGCAATTGTCTGGCCAAGCAATCGGATGCGCTTCTATTTGGTTCTTCAATGGACAATGGAGTTTCCAGACTCTCATTTTCGCTCTTTACGAGGTGCGAAATGGATCGGATACGATGTATTCCGCGGTTTATTACAAGCGATTGCAAAATGAGATGAAACGATTCTGTTCGCGGCAAATTTGCAACACAGAGGCGCATGTTGAAAGTGTTATAACGCGATATCAGCAAAGATAACCGTTATATAATGAAGTCCAATGGCTTGGAAGCGACATGCATTCTACTGGTCTTATTGCTCTCTGTGGCTCTATGGAAACTAGTCAACTATCAACGTGATACATGGGGAAGAAGGGATCAAGAAAAGGATAGGTATCTCCTCTCCAACACGCTAATTGGAACAAAGGGCTCCGTCGAAAGTTACGTGTGAATGGAGGTCGCATTTTCGCGAGATGCGGTACTCGCATGTTATAAGAAGAGAATGGAATCTCTGTATTATGGCTAATGGCATCGAATCACTGCCTCAATCCCGTTTCTTGAACAACGCTGAAATGGCAACACCGACCGCTGTTATCGTTGCCACATGTAACCACGCAGAGACGCTGAAAAATGGACAGGACGATAAGTGATGGTACGGTGTTTTCTCCGGCAAACGCATCGGACATCCCGAATGAATGGTACGTTCTCGAAGCCGAGCCATTTCAATCGCAGTCAACGCCCAATCTCCTCCATGATTATGTCCATTTGCAGTGAGCCCCGCGCGGTCCCTTGCTTGCTCCTCCGTCAGGCAAGTAAGCACACCAAACATCACGGGAATATGGGATTCCAATTGCACGCGCATGAGACCTTGTGAGACCGCTTCTGCAATGTATTCGAAATGCATCGTGCTTCCCTTAATCAGACATCCAATCGGGATCACAGCATCGATCTTTTGTTGGGTGATAATTCGATTTGAAGCATACGGTAATTCATACGCGCCGGCAACTTGTAACAGAACGATATCTTTATCAGCGACACCTGCAGCCAAGAGCTCTTTTCTGGCACCCGCTACCAGCGCTTGGACGACTTCAGCGTTCCATCTTGCAGATACGATAGCGATTCGTAGTCCCCTTCCATCCACGGCGCCCGTAGCACCGCGCATCTTGATACCTTGGATCATAGCGTTTTGCGGGTTCGATGTCATTTCACAGTTTGAGGACAATCGACAGAAAGTGCGGATATAATTTGCTACGTTCGCTTGAGTCTAAGTACGGTACCGGCAAAGTTCGGCTACTTGCATCGCGTCATCCAGAACGCAACTGCGGCGCGCGCGCATGGCGTCAGCTCGTCCCTGAAGGGTTTATCAGTCACAAAGACGAGCAGACCAAGAAGTTGCGTACATGAGGTTGCAACCCAACGCCCGAGTGACAAGCTGTTGCTTCGGAATGGCTCCCGAGGAATCAATTGCTGTGGAAGGAGGTCGAATAAGCACCAACTGATTCGACTCGAACGCATCTTGAGGTCCCATCTCATAGAATCTCAGCACTTGCTCCGAAGTCTGCAAACACTTTACAGAAAAAACTGATGGAATGTTAGAGTGACGTCAGTGAAGGCAAGAAACGTACCAAAGCTTGGCGTGAGAGCATCTCCTTGGTGGATGATTCCGAGCAGTTTAGGAGGACTCAGATGATGCAATTGCAGATTGATCTCTTCGTGGATCTCGTCCAAAACAGAGTGGAATAACTCTCGTACCGCATCTTCCTCTTTATTGCGCTCAGCGCGATCGTTCCTCTCTCTTTCGTTATCCTTCCACATATAATCATCAGCGCCAATTCGCTAGCATGATAAAATGTTAGAGGTGATCGGGAAGGAGATGCCGAACCTGCGGCTCTGGATGTCCACCGGGAGTATCCAGTAGATTGGGGTACACATTCGACGCCTCGCTTCGACGTATCAACACAAGATGGCCATCCAGTGTCTCCAGAATCCCAGAGACTCCAATCTTTCGCGATAGATAGCGTCCGCTTTTAACGTATAAAGCAAGATTCTCCACTGGAATTTCGAATGGAGTGCTTAAATCCGACTGGAGCCCATCTGAAATCAATTTTGAGGTGTATTCTGAGCAACAGGTCGATACAAACGATCGATAGGAAGTCATCCCCATACAAAGCACAAGCGTATTGGTATCATTTCCACCTTCCACGAACCAATGTGACAGTCGAAATTTGTCTGCGTCAAAGATTTGGGTATGCTGTGCCACTTTTGTATCCCACAATTGCTTTAGTGAGTCTCTAAGACTCGAACTCGGATGCTGTTGTGCGTTAAATGCTTTTGACAGCCGAATTCGAGTCGTTTCTTGAGAGAATCCGTCCGTTGTGAGCGCTTGAAATGGGATAGAGGAGTGATGATGGCCTTCCATGTATTCTAGGGCCCCCACAAAGCTTGTAACGTGGCAATGGAGCAGCTCGAACGCATCCGAACGCAATAAAACAGGAGCCGAAGCCATTTTCATGGTACGATGTCCTGGATTACATAAATAGTGTGTCACATTAATTAGAGTATCCTTGAAGCGTATTTAGAGTGATGCAGAGCATTTTTCACGGCGTTCGGGAGTATTTGACGCCAATTTTGACAGAGTCCTCGTTTGAGCAGAAGGGAATTCTCACACCGGAGGAATTCGTGAAAGCGGGCGATCTGTTGGTGTACAAATGTCCAACGTGGCAATGGTACGAATTGCGCAATAAACACTTTAAAAGTTTTAGCTTTTATTTGAGTTACATAAAGGGAAAGCGGTCAATCGAGTGCGCGGAGACCGTACTTACCAGCCGATAAGCAGTACTTAGTCACACGAAATGGTCGCAGTTTACGTTTCTTCGCATCGATTCCGCTTTTCTTACCGCAGCGCTCATAGTTCCCTGCAGACAGCGAATCACGGCACTGGATACATCCTATCAATGCGAAGAAGCCGTAGACGGAGAAAGCGATTGGGTTTCCACATCTTCCTATCCTACCGTGACATCCCTCCAAGGTACGAAGATACATTTACAAAAAGTCGTGATAATGTTGTCTGAATGTACACAGCCATGGAGCAACAATTAGACCACATCTCACTCAAGGACGACACTCCATTTCCAACTCAAGATGAGAAAATCACTCAAAATCTCATGAACAAAATTGTGGAAGACTTTATCTCTGCAGATGGCACCAAATCGGAGCCCAATTTCCCGGACCTCAGCACCTTTGAGGAAGAGAATCTCGTGGAAGACAAAGCCGCTCTTTCAAGCTCTTATTTGGTGGCTACTGAGCCCATGGATGATGCCATTTTACGAACAAGAACATATGATCTCTCCATCACGTACGACAAATACTACCAGACACCTCGCGTTTGGCTCTTTGGGTACGATGAGAACAATTATCCACTCGATGAAGATGCCATTTTCCAAGACATTATGCAGGATTACGCCAAGCAAACTGTCACTATGGAGCCTCATCCACACAATCCTACGCTCCTTCACGCATCTATTCATCCATGTCAACACGCAGCTGTGATGAAACGTATCATTTCCAACCTGACGGCTTCAGCATCTCATCTTCGAAGCGATCAATACCTCTTTGTGTTTCTCAAATTCATCCAATCGGTCATTCCGACCATTGATTATGATCACACCGTTGAAGTGGATGCGAAATAGATTGCTAATCTATAAATACATCGCCTCTTTATGTCTTCCTTCATCTCGGATGCGAAATTCTCGACCTGGCAAGATCGTCAAATTTGCTTCGATCTCAGTCGAAATGGTCTTCAGCTTCGCAAAGGCGAAGTTTTGATCGATTCGATCAATTCCGTTGAGGATACCAAAGGGAATAATGGCGAAAGAGGTTCATTGGAAATCACAAATCTTCGAATTCTTTGGGCGAGTCACAAATCTCGAGCGAATCTCAGCATCGGATTTCAATGTGTTTCAAGCCTTCGCATTCGAAATGCTTCTTCCAAGCTCCGAGGACACACACAGGCACTATTTGTGATGACCAAATACGGCACATCGACATTTGAATTCATCTTTACAAGCTTGGTGAAGGCGAGTCCTCGCTTATTCACAACGATTCAAGCAGTTTTCCGATCGTATGAGACCTCAAAATTGTATCGGGATCTCAAACTTCGTGGTGGAATCATTCGCGAGAAAGAACTCGTTCTGCTTCCACAAGAAGAGATTTACACGCGTGTTTCTGGTGTATGGAATCTCTCATCGGATCAAGGGAATCTTGGATCGCTTCTCATCACAAACGTTCGAATTGTGTGGCATGCGACTTTGGCTGAGAATTTCAATGTGAGCATTCCATTCATACAGCTGCATTCCGCCTGCATTCGAAAATCGAAGTTTGGACTGGCACTTGTGCTCGAGACATCAGCGGGGAGTGGAGGGTATGTGTTGGGCTTCCAGATCGAACCTTCCGAGAAGCTGGAAAGCGTCTTTCAAGAGCTCGAGCGATTGCATTCGATCTTTTACAAAAGTCCGATTTTCGGTGTGGAATTCGATTTGGAGGAAGCTGCTCCTTTGGAAGGTATCAAACAGCCTCGCATTATGGATGATTGTGAGATCGAGCAAACTATTTCGGGCTCTATGGATGTCCTGGCTGCATACCACACAACGCTGAAAGCTCATGAGAATCGTCCAATTTCGTGCTCCATGGAATTGGGTCTCGCAATGGAATGCATTCCGAATGGATTCACATTACTCGATCTATGGCATGTCGCTTAATTTAGAAAGCCTCTTGCCACTGGTCGTTCATATTTTCCATGGATCCTCCCTCGAAAACTACCGTGAATCCTCTGAGGTTTATTGAGCAGCGTGTCAGCTCCTTGTGCTTTGGTCTTCCGGTTGCAAAGTTCTCTGCGAAATTCACAACCGAACAGAATGAGCTTTGTATCCGTGAGTTTCTGGACTCCGAAGACGTCATGACCCTCCTCTTCACGGAAGCATTGATCGCAAGCACAAAAATGCCAGCAACTTTGGGTCGAGGCAAAAGTATTTGTTTCACAAAGGCGCAGAAATGTGTCCTCACAAGCGCCAATATCGCTTCCAGTGTGTTTGTGAATGAGATTTCCAGCAACAACGTCGAATATTTCGAGAAACTCATCGTTGAGATCTATTTTCCGCTCTTCCAGAATCCATTTCATCAGCAAGAATGGGGCGAAATCGCCTCCAAAGAAGTCGTAGATAAATTCCATTCGTACATGGCTTCAGCTTCGATCATCAGCAGTGCGACACGAGGCGAGACGTGTCTTCCTCTACCGCCCATGGACGCTTCCTTCTTCCTTCAGCCTTTAACACCTTCCAATGACGCTTCTTTCTGCAGCAAAATGTCACTTTTGGAAGGCTCTATCGTCACATGGACCAAACAGATCAAAAATGTGCTCAAACAAGATCCTGAAGACCTTCTCAAGCAAGGTTTTCATCCGACTCCGGACGCTGAAATCGAATTTTGGAAGCTCAAAGCCGCGAATCTCAATTCGGTTTTCGATCAGCTTCAAAGCAAAAAGATCCGAAAGATTCTCACGGCTTTGGATCGGAACAAATCGACCTATTGCACGACATTTGCTCGACTTTGTAAGCAGGTTTTCTCCGCTCGGATGGAAGCGAATGACAACACAAAGTATCTCCGAACACTGGAGGAATGGTTTGTGAGACTCAATACCGATGAAGACTTCCCAGCGCTTGTGGGGCTATTCAAACCAATGCTTCACATCATCCTCCTCATTTGGAAGAATTCCAAGCATTACAACACGCCTGCGAGACTTGTGGTTCTCGTGCGAGAAATATGCAATTCACTGATCGCTCAGGCTCGAAAGTATCTCAGTGGAGAAGCCATATTCGCGCTTATCGACCAAGATCAGGCCACCCAGGCGCTCGAGCAGCTCAAGACCACTATTCATGTGTGTACTGCATTCAAAACGACGTATTTCGACTACAAAGCTACCGCGAATGCCGAATGTCCCGGGAATCCTTGGCGAATCCAGGGCAATGCGCTGTTTCAACGTCTGGATTCCTTCCTGGAACGATGTCATGATATCCTGGATTTGACACTGACGATCGTTCAGTTTAGCAAGCTTTCTCGGATCGAAATTGGAGGCACCAAAGGAAGAAGTCTCACGCTATGCTCTCAGCAGATCCACGCGGATTTCATGGATGCGATCAACGCTTTCAAGCACGTTTCTATCGACATTATGGATGTCAGTGGAGCTTCGAAATTCGACGATCAGTTTTACGACTTTCGATGCAAAATCAAAGAGCTGGAGAGAAGACTTGGGTCTGTACTTACGCAAGGCTTTGATGATTGTACGACGCTGTTTGGGCGCTTCAAGCTTCTCGAGTCTTTTGAAGGCTTATTGGGTCGACCAATCATCCAGGATGAGCTGGAAAAGAAGCATATTGCGCTGGTGCAGAGTTACGGGAGTGATTTGAAGACGGTGCAGGATCTTTTTCTGAGGTTCAGGGATGCTCCACCGATCAGTTGGAACCTTCCTCCCGTTGCTGGAGCGCTTACGTGGTGTCGAGGTCTTGTAGAACGCATTGAGCATCCGATGCGAAAGCTGGAAGAGCTGAATCAGAATGTGATGGAGAGAGAGGAAGCCAAGCAAGTGTACAAGCTCTATGGTGCGATGATGGCTTCCTTGAACGAATACCAGCAGCAAAAAGTTGAGGAATGGAATCGTGAGGTTGAGGCTTCCTCGCAGGCAAAGCTCACGTACCCGCTTCTCATTCGAAATGCTCAGACGCGTTGTCTCCGTGTGAATTTCGATCCCGCGCTGGAGAAGCTTTTGCGAGAGATCAAGTATCTTAAACTGTTGGGTATCGACGTGCCTTCCTCTGCGCTGGAGATCGCATTGAAAGAGGAGACGTTCCGCAAGTATCGAGGAGAGCTCATGTACATTGTGGACCCGTACAACGCCATTCTTCAAGGTCTCCATGTCGTCGAGGAACCGCTTGTAAGGCGATATATCAGCGCCATCGACGCGTGTGTGAGTCGAGGAACCGGTCAGCTCAATTGGAACAGCGTCGGTGTCGATGTATTCATCGAAGAAGCTCGGAAATGCGTGCAACATGCCACTGAGATCGTTTTCAGTCTTCAAGAGAATCTGAGTGTGATCCAGGAAACATTGAACGCGTGGAATGTATCGCTTCTGGAGCGTCAGGCCAAGCCAGTGACAGTCACAGAGCACGAGCGATCACACAAGAGCCACATTGTCCAGCGTACACTTCGACTTCGTGAAGGCGCAAGTGAGATCCATCGACGCCTAAAGCAGTCAAATGCAGCGATTACAGGCGTGAATGCGGCTCCATGGCGAGCGTACGTGGAATATGTGAACAATATTGTGTTTCAGGGAGTCTCTCGCGTGGTGTCGACCTCGATGGAGTTTTTATCGCGTCAATTGGAGCCTTCCAAGCCTCTATCGGATCGACTTCCCATGCTTGAAATCAAGCTGGATCTTGTGGGCGCAAGGGCGCAATTCCTTCCCAATATTGGAGAGAACAATGGCCGAGGTCTTCATGACACTATTCACGCTTGGATTCACTCGTTCTTTACGGTTGTGGGCAATATGAAGCGACTGGATTCCGATGCTGGAGGCAATTTTATCAAAGAGCTTATGGCGGATCCGATGATCTGTATGCAGCTTGCGAATATAAGCGATCTCGTGGACGAAAATCAGACGCTTTTGGTCGCATTTCGGCAGCAGTACGATGCGTATGCGTACCTGTGGCAGACCGATATGACCGAGGCTTTTGAGGCATTTTTGGCGTCTGGAGGACGCAATCGATTGAGCAACGGGATGGAGAGTTTGAATCTTGAGCGCTTCCATGGAGAAATCGCTTCGTATGAGCGTATTGCCACAGAGATCGAAGCTTTATCGACACTTTCAGACATTGGTTGGGTGCGTGTGAATGCTCAGCCGATAAAGGGCGCGATGGTATCCTGGGCGACCAAATGGACCTTCCAATTCACGCAGTTTTTGGAACAGTATGTGGTGACCAAGCTGGAGAACCTCCATTCCTTCATGGATGCAGTGTATCGCGGTCTGGAGGAGCAGGTGGATGCAAAGGATGGCCAGGATGTTGACAAAGACGCGCTGATGCGTGTGATGACGCATATTCGAGACGTGCGGAAGCGTATGAACATGGCCAACGACCTCTTCGACCCGCTTCGTGAAGCCGTGCAAGTGCTCAAAGTCCATGGAATCACCATGGAAGAGACTCGCGTCTCTGGGCACACAGTTCCCGACTACCTGGAAGCCGCGCCGATGCAGTGGGAAGCCATTGTGAACAAGACATTCTCCAAAAAGGAAGAGATCTTACCGCTTCAAATGGCCAAAGTGGAAGCGATCAAGGAAGAGCTCGAGGGGTTCTTTGTCGAGATGCGTAAATTCCGAAGTCGATTCCGCTCCACGGCTCCATTCAGCTTCTCCGGGACCCCCGATGAAGCGTATGTGTGCATGACGGAATTCGCAACCATCCTCGGGGAGAAGACAGCGCAATCGAGGACGTTAAATGAGCTGGAAGAGCTGTTTGAGCTTCAGGTGTCCAAGTATGCGGAGATCCAAGACACCAGGTACGAGCTCCAGCAGCTGAAGCGCTGTTGGGACCTCAAGTCCCTTGTGCTTTTGACATTTGAGAGCTGGCGAATATTGAGCTGGAAGGATATCCAGACCGATCTTTTGGAAGCCACAGCGCGAGCTTTCATCCAGCAGCTCAAGCAGCAAGGTATGGAGCACGCTGTGATCAAAAGTTGGCAGGTATACAAGGACACGGAGCAAGTCGTAAAGAATATGGCCATTGTCCTGCCGTTGATCAACGATTTGCATTCAGAGAACATGCAGGAGCGTCATTGGAAAGCGTTGTCGGAGATCTGTAGCGTGAAAGCCATTGAGCCCAAAGACTCGAAATTCTGTTTTGCGGACCTTCTCAAGCTCCAGCTTCACTTCCATGTGGACGATGTGGGTGAGATCATTGAGACTGCGAACAAGGAGCAGAAAATCGACAAGAAACTCACGGGAATCGAGCAATTATGGAAGCGTCTGGGTCTCGAATATGTCGCCCATAAAGACTCGGAGACGTTTGTGATCAAACCGAGCGAAGAAGTGATCGAGTCGCTGGAAAGCAATCAATTAGAGCTTCAGACGATGGCGAGTATGGGTAAATTCGTCGAATTCTTCAAAGACCGCGTGCAGATTTGCCAGAAAATGCTCGGGAATGTGGAGGAAGTTATCAAGGAATGGG
Source organism: Albugo laibachii (assembly GCA_902706625.1). Taxonomy (NCBI): domain Eukaryota; phylum Oomycota; class Peronosporomycetes; order Albuginales; family Albuginaceae; genus Albugo; species Albugo laibachii. The sequence goes on along the minus strand of CACSLJ010000032.1, from coordinate 63,390 downwards.
TCTCTGTAAGCAAGCAATGGGCGAGTCTCGAGAGTATCTTCTTATCGTCTCCAGATATCCGCAATCAGCTTCCAGATGACACGCGGACCTTTGAGAGTATCGATGCGAATTTCAAAGATTTGATGAAGAATGCAATCATGGAGCCCAATGTGGTGCTTGCGTGTCAGGTTCCCGGTCGTCTGGAGGCGCTCAAGGAGATGACAGTTATGCTGGAGCGATGTCAAAAGTCTCTGAATGAGTACTTGGACAAGAAGAAGAAGATCTTCCCACGCTTCTACTTTGTCTCGAACGTCGCGTTATTGGAAATCCTTTCCAATGGGAACAACCCGAAGAAGATCATGCCGTTCCTGGGCGATTGTTATGACTCTCTGTGCAATTTGGTGTTTGAAAAAGACTCTGGAAACGTGGCTACTGCGATGATCGCAAAGGACCAGGAAGTGGTACAGCTCTATTCGCCATTCGTCATGGCTGGAGCTGTCGAAGTGTGGCTGAATGAGCTCACTGAAGCCATGCGATTCTCCATCAAGAAGGAGATGCAAGAAGCTATGGAATCAGCTGCCAATTGGGACGTCGATAAGCCTCGTCAACAGTGGCTTTTCGAGTATCCTGCTCAAGTCGTATTGAATGCCACGCAGATTTACTGGACAGAGGAGACGGAAATGGCGTTAGAAGAGTATGAGAACGGCCAGGAAGACGCTGTGAAGCGGTATTTATCCATATGCAATCATCGCTTGGAACAGCTTATCAACCTCGTACTGGGGAACCTCAGTGATCCAGATCGATGCAAGATCATTGCTCTCATCACGCTCGATGTGCATTCCAGAGACGTGGTCAAGCGTTTGGTCGATGAGAAGGTCGAAGGCCCGCTCAGTTTTCTCTGGCAGCAGCAATTACGCTTCATTTGGCGACCAGAGTCTCTCGATGTCGACATTCGCATCACTGATTTTCGGTCAAAGTATTCGTACGAATGGATCGGGAACACAGGTCGTTTGGTCATCACTCCACTCACCGATCGATGTTATATCACGCTTACAATGGCGCTTCGTTTGTTCCTCGGTGGGGCTCCCGCTGGACCTGCTGGAACCGGCAAGACCGAGACAACCAAAGATTTGGCTCGAGCAATGGCTCTCTGTTGTTACGTCTTCAATTGCTCGGACCAGATGAACTACCAGACAATGGCGGATATCTTTCGTGGTCTGTGTCAAACGGGAACCTGGGGATGCTTTGATGAGTTCAATCGGATCAATATCGAGGTCTTGAGCGTGGTAGCGACTCAGGTCAAGTGCGTGCAGGACGCGATCGTGTTCCATGCGATTCCTTCCAATCGTGAGTCCAAATATCAAAGTCTTCCTGCAGGCACACCGCCAGTTGTGGTGGGTGAATTCGAGTTTATGGGCGCTTCCGATCGCATTACGCTTATTCCAACATGCGGCTTCTTCATCACGATGAATCCTGGGTACGCGGGAAGGACCGAGCTTCCAGAGAACCTCAAAGTCTTGTTCCGTTCATGTGCGATGATCCGGCCTGATCTCAAGCCGATTTGCGAGAACATGCTCATGTCGGAAGGCTTCCAGCAAGCCCGAACGCTAGCAATCAAATTCGTGACACTGTACCAGCTGAGTGGAGAGCTTCTCTCCAAACAATTCCATTACGATTGGGGTCTTCGCGCTGTCAAGTCGGTCTTACGTGTGGCTGGGATCCTCAAACGCTCCGAGCCGGACGTGCACGAGGACAAAGTATTGATGCGTGCGCTTCGAGACTTTAACACTCCCAAAATTCCGCATCACGACACACCGATTTTCCTTCGACTTATCAACGATCTGTTCATTGGAACTGAAGTTTTGCCCAAAGTGAATGCGACGCTCAAAGAAAAGTGCGTCACCGTCTGCAAACAAAGCAATCTCCAGCATGAAGACAGCTTCGTGCTCAAAGTGTGTCAGCTGCAGGAGCTTATTGATGTCCGGCATTCGGTGATGCTTCTTGGACCCGCGGGATGTGCCAAGACGACCACGTGGCAGACCTTGGCGAAATGCTGGAATCTCGATAAAGAGAAGAAAGTTTGTGTGTATGAGACACTGAATCCCAAAGCTGTGACTTCCGACGAGCTTTATGGGTACATGACATTGTCCAAAGACTGGAAAGATGGAGTCTTATCGATCATTATGCGAGGAATGTCCAAAAGCTATGCCGAGCAAGGCTTCTCCGAGTCTCAGACATACAAATGGGTCGTGCTTGACGGAGACATTGACGCAGTATGGATTGAGTCGATGAATACGGTTATGGACGATAACAAGGTCTTGACACTGGTTTCCAATGAACGGATTCCACTGAGTAATGCGATGAGAATGGTATTTGAGATCAATTCGCTCAAGAATGCAACGCCTGCGACCGTATCACGCGCTGGGATCCTCTACATCAATGAGGCAGACATTGGCTGGAGGCCTTTTGTAGAGTCTTGGATCGCTGGTCGAGTCGATGAGGCCGAGAAGACATTCCTTCCCGTGCTCTTTGAGAAGTATGTGGACCCTGTGGCCGATGTGATGCGAAAAGGCTTCAAACAAGTCGTTCCAGTTCGATTAATCAACCAGGTTTCCACCATTTGCTACTTACTAGAAGGCTTATTGGCGTCCATTCCAGCCGAGAAGAAGACCCAGGAAGTCGTGGAAGCTGTGTTTGTATTCTGTGCCACTTGGGCTTTTGGGGGGCCGCTGACCACAGACAAGAGCGTGGATTACCGTAAAAACTTTTACGAGATGTGGATGTCCATGTTCTCCTCTTTATCGGAAGGATCCAGTGGCACCAGAAGTGGTGGGGCAGCCAATTCGTCAGCTCCGACCACTTCGAACGCGAACGCGAACTCGACAATTACGACAACGGCAGGCATTCGGTACCCGAAAGAAGGCTTGTGCTTTGATTACTTTTACAATCCCGAGACGAATGAGCTGGAGCATTGGTCCGCCAAAGTGCCAAAGTATGTGCCTCAGTGCATCGGACAAGCCGACAGCCCATTCAACACGATAGTAGTGTCAACCATGGACACGATTCGGATTCGATTCCTCATCGATACGCTGGTTTCTCGCCAGCGTCCGGCTATGCTGGTGGGCGGAAGTGGAACAGGAAAGACCACCATCCTGAAGAATTACCTTGGGGAGCTGGATGAGGGAATGCTCCATTCTATCATCAATATGAATTACTACACGGATTCGTTCAAGCTCCAGCAACAGCTCGAGTCTCCGATCGATAAGCGTTCCGGGCGGATGTTTGGGCCTCCAGCAACCAAGCGATTGATTTACTTTATTGACGACCTCAACCTTCCGTTTGTGGAGACATACGGCACGCAGAACGCTTTGGCGCTGTTACGACAGCACTTGGATTATAAAACGATTTTCGACCGTACGGATTTGGGATTTCGGAAAGAGATCGTCGATGTTCAGTTCCTTTCGGCCATGAATCCCACAGCCGGGTCGTTCCTCATCGACGAACGACTCCAGAGGCATTACGCGATCTTTTCGTGCTTGATGCCGAGTCGAGAAGACTTACGAACGATCTACAACTCGATCCTCCGGGGGCATTTGACCGGCGAATGCGGCTCCTACGGGTCGTTCTCGTCGTCCATCCTCGAAGCCTCTGAAGTGTTTGTGAACCTTTCTATTCTCATGCATGAAGAAATGGTGACAAAGTTTCTTCCCAGCGCTACAAAGTTTGTGTACAATTGGAATATGCGTGAGATCTCCAACATCTTCCAGGGACTCACTCGAAGCCGTCCCGAGCAGTTTGCAACAACGACCCTATTTGCGAAATTGTGGGTCCATGAAGCCACTCGAGTCTTTTGCGATCGGCTCATCAATGAAGAGGACGTTGCGAAATTCAATCGGCAAATTCGTGAGGTGGCCAAAAAGCTTTTGCCCAACGACGTGGACACGAACGCGTTGTTTGGAGATCAGGCAGAAGTTCCTTTTGTGAATATTTTCACAGACTTTGCATCGCCTTCCTCAGGCTCCGAGAATGCGTATTCGGCTGTCAGCTCCATGAAACAGCTCAATAAGGTGCTGATGGAGCAATTGGATGATTACAATTCCAAGTATTCGATGATGAAATTGGAGCTTTTTGACAACGCTATGGAGCATGTGACCCGAATTGTCCGGATTATCGGGAATCCCGGTGGAAATGCGATGCTGATTGGAGTCGGAGGTAGCGGAAAACAATCGCTTTCTAGGCTGGCAGCCCATATCTGCGGCTTTGATGTCCGCCAATTAGCCATCACGTCAAATGTCCGCATCGAGGAATTCAAAGAAAGCTTGCAAGAAATGATCAAAGCAGCTGGCATCCAAGGAATCCCCACAGTCTTCTTGATTACCGATTCTCAGATTGTGAACGAGCGCTTCCTCGTCTTTATCAACGACATGCTGTCCTCTGGCTGGATCCCCGACCTCTTTGCCAAGGAAGATCTAGACGGTGTGCTTGCGAGTTTGCGTAATGAGGCCAAGTCAAATGGTGTTCCAGACACCTCGGAAGCTCTTATGGGATTCTTACTTCAGCGTATACAGAACAACTTTCGTATCATCATGTGCTTCTCGCCTGTCGGAGCGGTATTTCGAATCCGAGCCAGACGATTCCCAGGTCTGATCAATTGTGCTGTCATCGACTGGTTTCATCCTTGGCCTCGCGATGCGCTTGTACGAGTGGCGACGAGCTTTTTGGAGAAGATTCCTGACCTCAACCTTGAGCAAAATATCGACCCGGAAGCCCCACGCCTGCAAGACAGCCTCGCCAACCACATGGCCGATGTGCATATCTCAGTGACGGAAATAAGCAAAAAGTATTACGAGACCCAAAGGCGGTACAATTACGTGACGCCCAAGTCGTTTCTGGAGCTCATTTCGTTCTACGAGATTCTGCTGCAGGCGAAAAAAGCAGAGATTCAGAAGCAAATCACACGCTTGGATGACGGGCTCTCGACACTTCGGAAGACCGCAGCGGATGTTGCAGAGTTACAGGTCGATCTGAAGCACACGATGCTCAAAGTTGCTGAGAAACAAGCCTCGACTGATCAGCTTTTGGAGCAAATGGGTCGAGAGAAGGCTGCAGCTGAGGTCCAGCAAGACTATGCCAACAAAGAGAAGCAGAAAGCTGAAGCTGCAAGTGCAGCAGCCGCTGAATTGGCCGGTGAAGCCGAGAAAGAATTGAGTCAGGCCAAGCCAGCCATGGACGCTGCAGCCTCGGCTGTAGACTGTCTTTCCAAGCCAGCGATTACTGAGCTGAAATCGCTGCCAAAGCCTCCAGCTGGCGTGGATAATGTCACTAAAGCGTGCTTGATTCTGGTGGAAAAAGAGTATAAGAATCACAAATGGGATCGAGCGAAGAAAATGATGAATAATGCTGGAGCTTTTTTGGACGCTCTTAAAGAGTTCAAGGGCGAGGACATTCCCGAGGCGGATATCGCGCGTATCGAGCCATTGGTGGCAGATCCTGACTTTACAGCTGAGAAAATGGCGGCGAAATCATCCGCTGCTGCCAACTTGTGCTCTTGGGTCGTCAACATTTACACGTTCAATCGCATTTATGTCCGTGTGAAGCCATTGATGGATTCCTTGGAAGCCTCCAGGAAGAAGAAAGAGGAGGCGGAAGATCAATTGGCACGTGCAATGAGCCAAGTTGCAGAGGTTCAAAAGCGACTGGAAGTACTGGAGAACACTTTGCGTCAAGCCACAGAAGAAAAGCTCAAAGTGGAGCAGATGAAAGAATCGTGCGAGAATCGCTTGTTGCTGGCTGGAAAGCTTGTCAATGGTCTTGCGAGCGAGAATGAGCGTTGGGGAATCGAGATCGAGCAGCTCAAGCATTCTGGTGTGATGGTTGTTGGTAATTCATTGCTGGCAGCTGCCTTTGTGTCATACATTGGCGCATTTGACCAGGCTGTCCGGAAGGAATTGTGGCAGCAGAATTGGTTTCCAGACCTCGTGGCGAAGGGCATTCCGATCACGGACGGGATTGATCCACTCTCACTATTGACCACAGAAGGCAAAAACGCAAAAATGATGAGTGAGGGACTACCTGCGGATCGTATTTCCATTGAAAATGGTGCTATCATCACAAGTTGTAAGCGGTGGCCACTGGTGATTGATCCTCAGCTCCAAGGAATCAAATGGCTTCGTGAGAAGGAAAAGGATCGAAATCTGGTCGTTCTCCAGCTGAGTCAGCATGGTTGGCTTCGGAAGATGGAAAGTGCGATCGTGAATGGGTCGGTGGTTATCATTGAGAACATCAGCGAAGAGATCGATCCAACGCTGGACCCCGTGCTCGGTCGGGCTGTGTACAGGAAGGGCGGGTCCTCCACGAACTTGTACCTCAAACTGGCCGGAGAAGAAGTGCAGTACGACCTCAACTTCTTCATGTACCTGCAAACAAAGCTCTCCAATCCACACTACAAGCCGGAAATCGCGGCTCAATGCACACTGATCAACTTTATCGCTACAGAGAGCGGTTTAGAGGATCAGTTGCTGGAGAAAGTTGTCAAGAAAGAACAGCCTGAACTCGAACGACAAAAGCAGGAACTGGTTGTCGCGTTCCAGAAATTCAAGATCGATTTGGTGGAGCTGGAAGATCAGTTGTTGGAGAGGCTTGCGAACGCTCCTGACGATATTCTTAGCGATGTACCGCTGATCGAGTCGCTGGAAGAGACGAAGAAGAAGGCTACAGACATCTCCATTTCGGTGAAGCGGAACCAGGAGACTGAGATCATCATCAACACAACAAGAGAATATTATCGTCCTGTAGCAGCCGAAGGAGCCATGCTCTACTTTCTCCTCACAACACTGAGCGCCATTGATCATATGTATCGCTACTCGTTGGATTCCTTCATCACGTTCTTCTACAACGCGATTGACCGAGCGCTTCCGAGTGACAAACAACAGGAAAGAGTGTCCAATCTCCGGGAATCATTGCGTCTGACCACGTACACGTGGGTCTCTCGAGGCCTTTTCGAAGCCCATAAACTTATATTCCTCTGTCAGCTCACATTCAACCTCATGCAAAGAGGAATTCTGGGGGAAGATGTGCGTGTTCCGGATTCGTATATGCAGTTCCTGGTACGCGGTCCAAAGAAATTCTCCGCAAATGCTTCCGAAGGAGACCAAAATCCCATCGAATGGCTACCGACCTCACAATGGATTGGGATCAATGCGTTGGCGCAGCTCGAAGAATTCTCAAAGCTTCCACAAGATATGAAAGAAGCTTCCTCTCGTTTTCGGGAATGGTACAATCATCCAACGCCAGAGTCAGAGAAGCTTCCTCTCGACTGGGCAGCGCTAGATCGAACTCCTTTCCTAAAGCTTTTGGTTGTCCGTTGCCTTCGACGAGATCGCGTGACAGTCGCAATGACCGATTTCATCCGTCGTGTGCTTCCAAATGGAAGTAATTATTGCGATTGTGATTCAGCGCTCAATTCCATCCAAGTCATGGACAGTGCTTATTCGGACTCGACTCCATCCACGCCACTGTATTTCATTCTATCCCCTGGAGCCGATGTCGTTGCAGGTGTGGACAAGCTGAGTCTCAAATACGGCTTTGAGCGTGGTGTTTCGTATCACAATGTGTCTATGGGCCAAGGTCAAGACGTTTATGCAATGGATCGACTCGAAGTCGCTCATCGTAGTGGCCATTGGGTCATCCTGAATAACATCCACCTTATGCCTCGCTGGCTGGTCCTTTTGGAGAAGAAGCTCGATGAGTTTGCATTGGAAGGATCCCACAAAGCTTTCCGGCTCTTCCTCACATCGGATCCGAGCAATGCGATCCCAATTGGAGTCCTTAATCGTTGCATCAAGCTCACGAATGAGCCACCAAGCGGACTGAAAGCCAATTTGAAACGTGCGTTTGTGAGCTTTCCGAAGGATTACATCGAGGAAGCGGAAGGCAAAATCAAATCCATCTTATTCGGTCTGTGCCACTTTCACGCTGTGATCATGGAACGGAAGATGTATGGCCCGCTGGGATTCAATATGATGTATCCATTCTCGCTTGGAGACTTGCGTGACTCGGCCATTTGCTTGCAGAATTACATGGATAACTCCGCGGGAGGTAAAATTCCCTGGGCAGATCTCAAGTACATTTTCGGTGAGATTATGTATGGAGGTCACATTGTGAACGATTTCGACCGCCTGCTTGCAAACACGTATTTGGATTTCTACATGCGTGACGAGCTTTTGGATGAGATGGAGATGTTCCCATTCATTGTGGATGAAAAGGGGCCTTCATTCATGTCGATCTCTCCATCTTCCTACGACAAATACCTCGAGCACATTGAGACAGAGCTGAAGACAGACTCACCGCTCGCGTTTGGTCTGCATCCGAATGCAGAGATCAATTTTCGAACGACTCAGAGCGACAATCTGTTCCAGACTTTGATGGAGCTCCAGCCTCGCGATGCTGCCGCAGGTGATAGCACAATGAGTCCACTGGAGATCGCCAAAACAGCCGCAGAAATGATCATTTCGCGAGTTGGTGAGAAGAAATTCGACTGTGATGACATCACACGAAACCTGGAGGATATGGGGCCGTATCAGAATGTATTCCTGCAAGAATGTGACGCAATGAACGTCCTACTGGCTGAGATATCACGATCTCTGAACGAGTTACAGCTTGGTTTTGCAGGTGAGCTGACCATTTCGGATGCAATGGAAGCAGTACAAGAGTCTCTATTCCTCGATCGCGTACCGAAATCCTGGGAGAAATTCGCATACCCTTCACTGAGACCCTTAGGATCGTGGCTCATCAATTTGGAGCAACGTCTCCAGCAACTGGAAGAATGGACGCAAAACCCGGCTGAAATCCCTCGAGTGACGTGGATCTCGGGTATGATCAATCCCCAGTCCTTCCTTACAGCTATCATGCAAGTAACAGCCCAGAAAAATCAGTGGGAGCTCGACAAACTCGTGATTCAGACGGACGTCCTGAAACGCAAAAACACAGAGATCGATGCTCCATCGCGGGATGGGGCATACATCCACGGCCTCGCACTGATGGGCGCTCGATGGGATGCACAGAACAATACGATTGACAAGTCTCATCCCAAAGAAATGTATTGCCCCATGCCGGTAATCAACTGCAAAGCCATCGCCGCCGAGAAGCTCGACACAAAAGGCTCGTACCTTTGTCCGTGTTACAAAACCGAATCTCGAGGTCCCACGTACGTGTTTTCAGCACAGATGAAGACCAAATCCGTGTCTGCGCGATGGGTTTTAGCAGGGGTAGCACTTATTATGGACATTGTTTAGTGTATAGTGTATGTAACGTAAAAGCTTTGAGAGGTTAGTAGCGTTTCCATAACTCTGTCAATTGATTCGTGTCCTCTCATTTCTATTGGATGCAATATAGAGTCGTTTGTGACGGGTCCCTGTTGTCCACCAATCATTTCATGCGATCAGATAGAGCGCGAGGTTTTCTGATCGGAGCATTGGGGTTTTAACCGAGCAATGAATTGCTTACAATTAACAATCAGCGATAACCCCAGTTCAGTATAGGAGGTTGAATCACGACAATCGTGCGTCAAAATCCGTTCAGATCCTCAGTAAAAGTCGCAACTTCGTACCGGATCAGAGCCATAGTGTCACTGTACTTTCCTAAATATGCTTTTACGCAGGGTTTTACACGCACTAGGGACACTATGGCAGCTGTTTAAGAAGGGATCTGCTCAAAGGGATGTGCGCGAATGATGAAGCATTAGGTGTGGCTTTTCCAGTTCTCGGTTTTGCACTTGTTCACCTTTGGTCTATTCCCAACGTCACATTGCATTTCTCTGTATATCCTTTCTTTACGGACACACATGATAGAACGGGATCATGCGATTCGTCAGATAGGACCCGCATACCGTTCCAATGACGCTGGTGATGGGCCTGAGAAGACACGGGATCACCGCTTTTGGTTTCCACGATTCAAATCCAATTGGCTCGGGACATTTCGATCCAGACAAATGTTTCCATGTTGTGAATGCGCGCTCCCGGTCCATGCGCTCACAGAAAATATGCCGTATCGATATCGGGGATCGGATCAAAAACACTGCAGCTGTGGAGCGGATCAGTGGCATTTGGCGAAAAAGGTCGAAGAAGATGAGCATAATCGTCGCGCGCAGATCAGTAAACTCTTTGACAGTGCTCGATATGATGAAGTTATGGCACATCTTCGACTCCATACGGAACTGCAAGAGTACCAGTTGGAAAAACTACAGGCAAATGATTGTTACAAGCTCAAAGTGTCACGAAGAATCAATTTGGATGAGATACATAAGAGCAAAATCTTACCGTCGCTGAGTTCCGCTCGTGTGCTGGAGAGAAGGCGGAGTGATTCCAATTTGTTGCATCAGCAGGAAGGGAAGCGAACTCGAAGCGATGATTTCAAGTTACTTCGGACAGCCACCTCATTCGGATTCGACACTGCCAGGTCTCTTCCTACTTCAGATAGTCTCATGGCAGACAACCTTCGAGACTCTCTCTGGAAAGCAAAGGTGGAGCCGGATACCTTGCACTCCATTGAGACATTAGCGAGGGGTTTATCGATTTTACCGGAATGTATGCCTTCGCATGAGTCTCTCTCGAATATGGAAACTCACGATAGACAAGAGCATTTGGTGATGGAAGAGTTCATATCTACACTATTGCAGGAACCAGAGATGGAAAGGTTATTGGCACAATCCCCACGTAGTTTGGTCATGCAGCATCACACGAGTACCTCCTTACCGGGTACACACAGCATGCAAGCCCAAGCAATTGGAATGGCCAATCTGAGGAATATGAATGCTCCGTGCCCTTACATGCCGAATACTTCCAGTCCGCCTTGTCAACCTTATCAACGATTTAGACCGGTACATCAACACGTGCATGATCACACAAACATGCGATGAATATCGACCGGATTGCTAGCGTACAAGATTCAGAACCGTCTTCTAGGAGCGGTACATTGAGTAGTCAAGCTGGGTGAACATCCATCACAATTCAAGTAATACAAAAGCTTGTACTTCTTCTCCATTACTGTCAAAAGCCTCGGGTTCTTTGTCCTCAAAGTCGTTCCATGACATCAGACACGAGCACGACACATTCGTCGCGAGTATGGGCACATCATACACTCTCCAAAGGACGGAGTCGGCTGGAATTTGTGCTTTCGAATTTGATCTGCTGTCTCTTTGATGAGCTTTATCATATCCTTCTCATTCTCGTCGTCTTTGGTGACCGCCAGAAGCGCTCGGTCCTTCGTCCCAATGATCGATAGCTCCACGCTATCCGGAAGGCTTTTATAGAATCGCTGATACGCAAAGACATAGAGCTGCAATTGTAAGCTCTTCTTGGCCATCAGAGCAACATTCCGGCTCCTTCGACTGACATTCGACTTGTATTCTTTGATCACAATCTCATTCTTCTCATTACGATCGATACGGTCCCAAATCCCACGAAAATTGACGTCTACCTCCTCAACCTGGAACGTGAAGGGTGCTTCCACATGCAGGATCTCTGTAGGATTATTGTAATGATGGCCAATAAACTGATCCAAGTCGGAGTTGGCCTGCTGAAGTAAAAGAGTTGCTTGTGTCGCAGACGCAAATGAGCCTTCCACCCATGACCGAGTAAGTGCAGCCACTGCGCTTTGCTCTGCTTCTTTCCGGGCCGAATCAGTTGTGGATGGATTCTCTCGTAGATGATTTGCAAAGGCGGCAATGCTTTCATGTAAGGCCCGACCATATATGAGAGCTGGGTTGTCGTCCGTGGAAAGCTTTAGCACCCGATGAAGAAAGTATCGATGAGGACAGCGTTGATACTCTGCGATTTGTGAGAATGACAAGTGATCGAGTTGATAGGAAGGCTTGAAATCGAGTGGTTTTGGAGGGGTAGTCGTCTCGAAAGTTTCAGGGTCCGAATTCGCGGGTGGTTTAGTTGGCAGTTGGGACGATGAGGATGGCCAGATCGGCTCTAGAATGCTTCCACAGGCGGTCAGAAACTTGGTTGAGAGTATGCGATCTAAACGTACCGGCTGGGCTTTTCTCTCTCTGGGGAATTAGAGACATTTTGAGCGAACGATATCGTGATCGAGTCAGCGGCCATGCACAACGCGTTGTACATTGTGTACTGACGCTCTTCCAAGAACTTACTTCGCGTTTGCGAATGCATTACATCTTCCAATAGATCGGCGGGAGGAGCAATTCCAAGACGACGTATTCTTCCGGGATACTTTCGGTCACTCATTGCGACGAAATACAAATGTTTGGACTGAATAATAAATTCTTAGTGAAGAGGACGTCGGGAAAAGACAATCGGTACCTGTAATTCCGACACTGAGGCTTTCGGGAGATGCAATACACGGAGATACTGGTCATTCGTCTCCGATCCGTCGATGTCTGATTGTCGGGTCTCGCCAAGATGTCGCAAATACGGCACCACAAATGAAAGGAATGGGCTCTCCACGCAATTCTCTGCTAGCTCGATTGCTCGGAGAAAGTTGGCAAAGGTGAATGCCATTTCTTCGTCCTCTGGGCAGGTTGGTGTCACTAATGCTTCATACAGTCCTGCGTCGGGAACGTTGAGCATCCAGGTAGAAAAATCATTGCGGGTTTTGCGTACCGAGTTCTCGAACAATTTGGTGAACGACTTTGGTTGTCGGCTCCTGATGGGAAAGGGGCTGTAGTGTATCGAGCATTCGCACAAGCTTTACAAGTGGTTGGGCTGTTGTGAGGTTTCCAGTCTCTGGGTCGGATACATGCTCTCGTATCACGGTGAGTAAACTCTTGTGCATCTTGTGGGCATTCGTGAGGAGTTGTGAAAATAACTCAGGAGAAACATCAAAGGAGTTGGAACGAAGCACATCGTAAAGACTATGCGTATCGGACGGAGCTGCGAGAACCTGAAGCATCGAGAAGACTTGGCTCACGCCAGGCTACAAAATGTGATCTTTGGAGTGAGTATAAGGCTGGCCGAGAATATTGAGTCGCTACCTGATGTAGTAAGTACCCATTTTTGTCACTCCTTAACGTAGACCTTATGATTGGAAGGCTCATATCTTCACAAATGAGCTCGATACGTGCAATATCGGCGATCGTTGAGCAAGCCACCACGATATCAGCCGGTTCACAAAAAGTGAGTTTGTGTTTGATACTTTGGGCCACATAAAGCTCTTCTTCGCCAATTGAGTCGAATTCCAGGCATTTGAAATTTTCCAGTTTCTCCAGAGGCTTGTGACCCGATTTGGAGATCTTTTTCGAGAGCAAACAAGCAGTTTCTGACGCAATACATCGCGAGAATTCGGATCGCACATTCTTTTCCAAGATATGCTGATTTATAAAGACCTCGGAATTGGCTACGAGACTGAGAGAATAGTGAGAAATTGGAACAGTATTCATGTGAAGGAGCGTACCGATCCAGCAGCAAGTCATTCCGATGCCTGTGGTCCAAGCTACCATGACAAAACGCCATAGTTGACTGAATATTCGGCTGTTGAATCAAAGCTGCGAGGATTTTGATGCTGGCTGGGTTCATTTCTTCCAGCTCATCAATCACGATATCCGAATACCCAGAGAGGAACGAGCTCACGTTGTTTTGCGATCTCAAGAGGCTCAATCCATCCAAGATGATGCCGGACCACGAAGAGAGATTTTTAGACTCCAAAATCTGCCGATAGAGTTTGTATCCTTCCGCATACTCTAAATGATGTTCTTGCTCCGATTTGTGACAGCTTTCTTCCGCATAGGCTTGATACTCTTCTGGGAAGATTCCAGCGGATTCCAACATTTGAAAGAGTGATAATGAGTCGTAGACCTCTCTTTTGAGTGTGAAAGGAGATGAAGTAAGTCCCGAATGCAAGCGCTTCATTGGAAATCGTTCCAAGTTTTGCATTAGTAAAGCGTACAGCGTGTTTGAGTCAACGAGGCGCTAGCAAGGGAACAATTAGACGGATAAAATCTCTGTATTACGCATAATAAATGTACTTTGTCCAAGCCAAATTCCTGCAGCATTTGGCGACAGAATGAAAAGATATTCGACACAGTGTGACCGTTGCGTTCCAACGAATAGAAATCGATTTTTTTGTTCAGAGAACGCGCAAATGACGACTTTTTATCAGCCAGCGCGTACAGCGCAAGCACAGAACGTGCATGGGAGGAATTGCGTGGCGACGCATTTGCAAGCTGCAATGTCCGTTCTACTGCGCTTGTGGTCTTTCCTGTGCCATACTCCCCTATAAGACTGTACAATTTTTTCTCTTCCAATTGGATCGGCGGAATGGCGGCTTCGATGTGAAGAAAACGCTGATTAAGTCGCCATAATCGACGACGCACGTGCATCATTCGAGTTTTAGACAGTTTCTAACAATTAAGCATGTCGAAAACGATGGAAATGTCGTATTCGTCGAAAACATCGAACGATAGGACGCAATGTCGAATCCGATCGACTTTCAAGCGCTCATTTCGGAGCTCAAGCTGCACAAACAGAGCGCATTTCTGAAGGATGTCGATGAAACATACAACAAACAATTCAACGACGCATCTATCTCTGAGCTTTCCTGCATCATTGATGCAGCGAATCGCTGTAATTATCTGGAAGAGTATTTGTGGTCGGATCACGCGTTTGAGAGCGTTGCTGCAAGCAAACCGGATGCAAAACTGAAGAGCTGGGTAGTATCAGTGATTCTTTGTTTTTGCAGTCGATTTTCACAGCAGAAAAGCGATAGTACAGCTCAGAATTCCGCTTTTAAGGCATTCTGCGGCGCTTACAAGAAAAAGAGCAAATTGTCGCTATTTTTCTCGAGTCTTGTGGAGCTCAAATGCTGTAATACGCGCGAGAAATGGACCATGATCGAAGAAGTGTCTGTCCTCCAATTCCTCATCGACTGCTTTCAGTACCTTAACGTAGAAATCGTCGCAGAGGTACGCCTTTATTACGTGTTTTGATCAACATCCGTCTAATCTATTCCTCTAGAATGCACTTCCATTGGTATCCATTTCGCTGTGGAACGACTTGAATGACAAACAAAGAGAACTGGAGTTTCAGCAGAGTCCGAAATTGGAAAAGCACTGGGAAAACTACGCCAAACAATCAAAGGTATCAGGCACTCCACGAAAATCCAAGCAGATCCGAGCCAAGCGACCCGGAATTTCTCACGCACAATTATTCAATTGCTTGCTGGATGAGTTGATCTCGCGATTGCACGAATCCACTCAAGAGGAAGCACAACGTGTATTCCTCTACTTGAACCTCTTTCTTACGCTTCTGGTCGACCTGCTGGGTCAGATCCCCACAAGACGATTTCTGCAATGTGTGCTGAAGAGGAAGCATCTACTAATGCATCTCCACGCCAGTGAGCTTCTACAAAGTCTATCAAAATCCTGCAATCCTCGAGATCTGAAGGATTACCATCAACTTGTTGGAACATTGCAAATATTGTTGTATCACTTTCCATTGGATTCTCATACGGGCAAAACACTTTCATCCAGAGCGTGGAGACGTGTGCAATTGGAATCCATTCAGCTGCTTCAGCAATGCAGCTGGCAATCGCGTTATCAAGGAACGGATTTAGAACAATTGGCGTGCATGTCGACTGGAGAAATAGCAGATCCAGCGCATTGGAAGGGATGGCTAGAGCAAATTTGCGTGAAAGATAATCGTACGCACCTCCATACACTCGGTATTCAAGTTGGACTATTCAAAGATGAGAAAGAAGCGGAAGCACTGAAAACCGAGCAGCTCATCGAATGTTTCTTGGATGAGTATTGTGATATCGACACAGGTCTTCAGGGCCTAGAGTCTCTCACTCCGATCGCACACGCCAAATCTTCTTACTTTACGGAGCTAGAGCTTTGGTCGGATGAATACCCTGACGAAAGCGTCTTTGGTCATGAGCAAAATCACTTGTTTTTCGTCGCGCCAATACGTAAATTGGGGCTTCAGTACTTGAACGTGAGCGATCATTTATCGCGAACTTTAGCGTTGTATCGACTTGAAGCTATGCATCAGACCCGAGGATTTCTAGAAGCCACAATTCCTCGACTCGATATGATCCGAACGCTTCAGCATGGAGAAGAAAGTGACAGTACGTTCAGCACTAGATTTCGAGGGTTTTCGTCCAACGCAGTTCCCCTGAGATCGCCATTGAGAGTCGTCAAAGTCGCCAAACCATTGCTTGGTGAGTCATTTCCGTCTAGCGTTCACGCTCGCTTGGAGGTCGAGCTGGATCATCGTCACAGTCTGAAGCACTTTGACAAGTACCGAGACAACGAAGTTGTGTATTTGGTCAGCATACGTGCTACCAACGATGAAGTTGAAGAATTGGCTCGAGACATGCAAGGCGGAAAGGCATCGTCAAACTCTGTGAAAGAAGCCTCCAGCCATTCAGACCTCCCCTTCCCTGAGCAGTACGGCATCCTGTACGTGCGTGGAGGCAGCCTCATCAGCATCCAGGACGAGCGAGGCATTGAATTAAGCAAAGAGAATCCAAGTGGTAAAGGTCGTATTCGCCAGCTTATCGTCGCTCTCGATGGAGTTCAATACAAAAAAGACCTGGAGCAGCAGACAATGGAAGCCTACGAGCAAACCAACCTTCTCATTCGGTCTGAAGACGGAAAAGTATTCGAGAAGACCCTGGGGATCTTACAGTCCCGAGTGCCTGTTATCGAAGACGCGGTTGAAGAAGAAGAGCATGTGTTGTGTGCCGATCAATCTCGAACATTGCCAGCGTGGTTATGCGACCTGTTTCTGGGGTACGAACATCCGTCTTCGGCTGATTATCGAGCGATTGCCAAGCAGAAAGGACTCAGCGTCATTGAATTCCCGCTATATCACACGCTCAGGACTGGAACTGAAGTCGAACACGCCTTCCGTACTGAAGAAAAAAGTGTTGTGTTTCACGACTTGGCGTCGAAGGAACTTATTTCAAGCCCGAACGATGCTCATCCGCCATTCACATACTCTGAGAATCTGTTTAGCGGTGACATCATCATCCACGCTCAAAAGAAGGAACCAGCAGATGTGCCATCCCGTCTTTGCTACTCCCCAAACCAAGTAAAAGCGATCGTGAACGGAATGGGCGAAGGCTTGACACTTATCAGCGGACCGCCGGGTACCGGGAAGACTGCCGTTGTCTCTCAATTGATCTCGAATTTGTATCATTGTACCCCACGAAATCAGAAGATTCTGATCTTCACACAATCGAAGAAAGCACTTTTTGATGTCCATCGTACGCTTTTGAGTGTGGATAAAGGTGTGCGACCTGAAGAAGTGGTTCAATTGATACAAAGCGATGATCCCTCCGATATGGAGACGAGTGTTAAAGGACGTGTGGACTGGCTACTTGAGCATCGTCTCAGTCTTTTGCAGCAGGTCAATTCACTGATTGAATGGCTTTGGGCTTCCAATGAGGAGAGCGGCATGAAGGAACTGGCGGCATCTGCGTCGTATTCTTGTGAGAATGCTATGTACTTTTACCAATTTCACGTCCAGCCGATTCTCAAAGTGGAAGAAGGCCAAGACATATCGCGATTAGCTGCATGCTTTGAGCGAAGCTATCAGCGTTCTCCGGCCTCACCTTCCGAGCTGGAAGGATTCGTTGCACATTGGGAATGGATATTCGCCGAAATCGCAGCATTACAGCCATTCGAGGTCTTACGATCGACCAGACAGCGTGAAGATTGGTACCTGATCCATCATGCTCGCGTAATTGGTGTCAATGTTGCCCATATTGCTAGCCATTATCTCCATCTTCGTAGTCTTGGTCTGGGCATCAGCACCATCGTCATGGACGAAGCTTGTCAGATCAATGAGATGGATTCAATGCTTTCGATCTCATCAGTCTGCAGTGAGACGCGTTCCAAAGCCAAGCCGATATCTCTCAAACGATTGATACTTATTGGCGATCCGCTACAGCAGCTTCCCATACTCCACCATCCGCTGCTTCAGACGTATGGCAATTTCAATCAGAGCTTTTTTATGCGGATGATTCGACTTGGTGCTGTCCCCATTCCGCTGATGGAACAGGCAACAAGCCGCCAAAGGCTTGTCGAGTTGTATCGATGGCGATATGCGGAAGCCGAAATCTTTGACGGATTAGCACTGGAGGACCACGCGCTCGCTCAAGGTAATAAACGCTTCCAGCTCGAGAATCCAGGCTTTATGCACGTTGCTCAATTCATCCATTTCTCGGAAGGAAGTGAGACGCGCGTTTCGGAGTCGTATGCGAATCAAGCAGAAGCTCTTTTCTTGACAACGCTTCTCAAATATATGTGGAAAATCGGCTACCCTGGAGACACCATCACCGTGCTGACACCGTATTCTGCTCAGTGTGAAGTGATAACACGCTACGTCATGGAGGCTTGGCGAGAGCATGCGACCTTGGATCAACAGAGTTCAGGGACACAAGTTTTGACCATCGATGATTATCAGAACCAGCAAAACGACTTCATCCTGGTTTCCATAGTTCGGACAAGTGATTTTACCCTGGATAGATGTCGTGCGACATGTTTGTTTTCTCGCGGACGCCTCGGCTTGTATATGATCGGCGATGTTCACACGATGCTCAAGTCTAAAGAGCTTGAGCCCTTTATTCTTCGTCTGCTGGATGTTCCTCTCGCCCTTGGTGTGCATACAGAGAAGCTGGCAGATCAACAGATCGTGGAAGCTTCTACACTCATGCTGTTGCCTGATGAGAAGTTTGATGAAGCTGGTGCGTCTCGGCCACGAGAGATGGAGTTATCGACACCTGCCAAAGGGAAGAGAAGCACACCGAGAAAGAAAACCCCAACGAAAAAGCGCAAGGTGGCCGGTAGTCCTTCACCCTCAAGCAAATGCGTACGTATTGAGAAAGGCTTAGCAGAATTGGAAAGTATTGTATCCTCTTTATAATTGAATGATTAAGCTCAAGCTTTTCCCAAAAGAGATGCATACACCGCCATGACAGTCCACAGACGATTTTCCGCCTCATCAAAAACAAGCGATCGCTTGGAATAGAAAACGTCATCGGTGACTTCTTCGGAATGTCGAGGAAGACAATGAAGGAAGATATGGTCTCGAGCAGCTCCTTGCAACATTCCATCGCTTACTTGGTAGCCGGCAAAGTCCTTGACGCGTTTTTTCGACTCGTTCTCTTGTCCCATGCTACCACAGAATCGTTACTTGAGAATATAAAAGCCCCAAAACAACCGACCTGATCCACGTATCCGTCGCAATCACATGTGCTCCTTGGACTGCTTCTTCAGGTTGCTGAGTGAGTAAAACACGAGTGCTGGCGTGCTGAAGGCGAACAAGAGCTTAGTCTTATTTCATGTATTCCGTAGGTCTTACTTTGGCGAGTTTTTGCGTTTCTTCAATCACATCTGCCGCAGGTTCATAACCCTTTGGAGTTGCGATCTGTATGTTGGCGCCTAAGCAGTACAATCAAATCTGGGCTTCTCTCATGCATTAAACGTACCGAGCTTGGCGGCTGCAATCATGTAATCGTGCAGCACATTATTCCCGTCACCGATCCAGGCGATCGTAAGTCCATCCACTCGTCCGAAATGTTGCTACAATAGATTTAAATCGCCATCCTGTCCATTCTTAGTCCATACCGTGATCGTCATATAATCAGCCAGAGCTTGAAGAGGATGAAATCTGTCCGATAACGCATTGATCACCGGCACGGTGGCGTGTGTGGCCAGCTCTTTTATATCCTCATCGCTGTTTACGCGTGCCAATATGACGTCACTAAATCGCGACAAAACCAATGCTGTGTCCTAAAGAGTACGATTAGAGACAACTCGATGAGCGCCAGTCATATTTACCTTGAGCGTCTCATTCACGCCGAGCTGGATATCGTCCGATGAAAGAAAAAGAGCTTTTCCACCGAGTAAATGCATCCCGATTTCGCTCGAAATGCTAAGGAAGAACACGTTGGGTCTAATTCACAGATCATGCAGCCATTTAGCGCCTACCGCGTGCGAGTGCTTCGTTTCTGGAAAATCATGGAACAGGTATCATTTTCGAGTGGTTTCGGCGCTTTCTTCTTATTTTCTGCATGACCGTATATGTTTTTGAGCTCCTGTGCTTTTGATAAAAGTGCTAAAAGCTCTTTCTGACTGGAGAAACAAGGCGTTGGTGAGTTTGCGCAACTGAGAGAGTAATTTGTCTTGTTTTCGTACGAAAGTTGAGAAATGCAGAGAAAATTTTTATTGTGTAAGGTTTGGAGATCCGAGCGCTTGGAATCTGCCGAGAACAAACGGATCGGAGTGCGGAATGGCGCCGCAACTCTGCGGATCAATCGAAGAGGAATCATGACCGCAAATAGTGTTGCTACCCAGCCACTTGGATGGTTCGTAATGAAGCCACATATCCTAAGTAAAATTCAAGAAATAAAAAGTCGAAATCTTTCGAGGGCTTGGTCGAAGCCGGAGCAAGCACAAGCGGACGTTGGATGGAGATTGATCTCTTTGTTTTCAAGGGAGCGATAGCAATTCTGCGAATATCTCAGCCAAATACCCACATCTCCGCTGAGTGCGATGATAGAACCCGGTAACTGCTTCAGAATTGATGGGGCAATGTCGAAAGAAGAATCGAACGGCGGTATGTAGCGAAGATTGGAAGCAAGGAAACAACAGATCAAGCACGTAAAGGAGAGAATGGAATGTCGTGGTGACAGGGATAAACAGCGAAAAACCTTGCGAGGGAAATGGGTCTAGGCGCGGCAATGTGGATTAGGAATCGGCGTAGACAATGAGAAACTATGTGACATTGCCAATCCACCATCGGATCTAACACCACAATCAATTTGTTCTCACTTGACTATCCCAGTCGCCATTACACCACACTTGTTCTCTAATTCAAATTGCTTGGTCGAAACCACAATTCCACAGGCAATTCCCCCGCTTGTCCTCATCAATTCAACATAGAGAATAGAGTGTGGCGTGCTAATTTCCACCCCGAATGAGATGAGGGAATGGAGCATGTTTTCAAGACTGCTGTGACGACAGTAAAGGAATAATAGGAACGGGTGGATTATAGTGTGAGATGTCGACAGTGGAATTACGGACAGGATGCATTGTGCTTTGGTGATGTCGAACAAGGAATCACTGGTGGGTGCCAATCCTTTTTCCCCATCACATTCACATATGTGGCTCGTTTGTATCATTCCAAAAAAGCAAGCTATTTCCACACCTCCACCATCGAATCCAGCAAATACACTGCGGGCAAACTTGACCAGAAATATCCTGTAACAATGCCATTATTCCGCCTGAGAGTGTGATAGTGTCACTCAGCATTTAAGCCTCCACGTGCTTCCACACCATTTATACCAGCAATATTATCGCTGATAAATTGGTGAAATACTCCAATTGCTTTACTACAATCCCCAGCACACGCAACAATAGCATCCGAAGGCGCCCATCTCATCGACCAATTGAGAAAACATTGAATTCGTCAGCACTTTGACTAGCCATTTCGATATTGTAGTGCTGGTCGAAAAAGACCCCAAATTTTGAATAGCCTCAATGGCCTCGTCCTTGATAGTCAATGAGTCGGATTCAATGGGAATGCCTTTGGCAACAAGCATCTGAAACACACATCCCATAGGAACGGTGCAGTCCAAGCTTGAAATTCACAAGCAGATGCTTTGGCAATATTCTAAGCCGCGGCTGCGCACCATTACCGAAGTGTAGGAAGGCATTGTGCAAAGTGGAAAGGCTTATGATGACCGATACACTCTTTATGAGCTCCGTATGCGTTCTTCCGCAAGTTGCAGCGTACTTCGGTCAGAGATCTCTCGCGAATAAGACAAGTTTTGATGCTACAACACGTTTTGGGCGGAAATATCAATTCTTTATGGTTAATACGATGGTATAAGGGTTATATCCAGGCCATGGAATGCACTTCCATTCCTTTGATCGCCCAACTGCTACTGTGAAGTCTTCTGGCTCCAACTTTTTAAGAGTGATTGGGAAAAGCTTCATCAATCTCTTTCCAAGTACCCAGTTTTCGTCAGAAGAGGCCTTGACGTATCTTTTCGGAATTTCAGTTTTCAACGATTCCGCCGAAGAGTATTGAAACAGAAAAGTAAGTGAGGCTTTCCACGAAGTAGAATCAGTAGTATAGAGATAAAGCTGAGGTATGAGAAAATAGTTGCTGGTGAGATCGAAGTCAAGTATACCCCCATCTGGTATTTCAGTTCCATCGATTAAGATCCCTTCAAACTTCACGCTCCACCTCTCACTTGTAGACCTCTCACTTTTAGATACTTCCCATTCGAATTGGTGTGTGCACTTGCGTGAAACACTTGCTACCATAGTAAGCTTCTCCTTGTGCATTTCGTATTGGAAAGTATTGCAGTCTCTTCCTGATCCATGTGGAGCGAGATCGTATTCGCTTTCAGCAGGTTTCTCCTACTTTCGCAAAGAGTCTTTCACTGCACATACATATTCCTGATCGGAATGCCCATTTCCTACTGTCATGTAGATTCGAGAATGGCTCAAAGAAGGCATTCCCACCTCTTTCACCTCTGTACAGGAGAATTTTTCTTCGAACGGGCACCGCCCGTGAATGAATCTCTGAGTCATAAAAAGCAGTAAAATGAACGAGGGGGAATCACCTGTCACCGGTTTCATTTTGCTTCCAGGCGACTGGTTTTATCGGAGAGAAATTAGAATTGCGCAAGACAGTGAGTCCCTCGTGCCACGCACGGCGCTGACGACAAGAAAAACCTCGCATCCATTGGCTCATTCCATCAATATCGCAGTTTTGAAGAGATTGTAAGGAAATGTAGCCTCTTTGTCATTCTACACCAATCAAATACCGTAGACACGACTTTGCAACATGTTGATTTAGAAATATGGAATGACAGTACTACAGTGAAGGGGGGTTTCCCGGCAACGGAATAATTCGTCATCTTTAGATGAGCATTGGTTACTTGGAATGGTAATTTTTCCATGAGCCAACATCTAGCAGAAATGTTAGTTGTGAGAAGAAGTCGTAGGTTACCTCCGCCGGGTGCTTTCGTCCAGGGTGGCAGGCGTTCATTCGATTGGAGCATTCCTTCGACGATCAAGATTCCGTACTTTCGACGCAATACTTGGAAATGTAGCGGTAGTGATGGCTCACGAATTTTTGAACCGGAGTGTTGAAGCTGAAGACGACATATTGTGTTGAATTTAAGATCGGGTTGCACAACATAGGAAGTACAGCTACAGTACGTAGAGGCTTAGCATAGCGCAAGTGAACTTAAGATCTTCTACAGTAAATACACGGCTCCCTTGGCTTGATTTTACTTTTGACAAAAATATGTGATCCTCTCAAAGCAGAACATGAAAGCAAATTCTGTCAATATTATTGTGATTGGAGGTGTCTTGATGACATGGTGACTGGAGTCGTCGTTGTGGAATGCGTGATCATGCAGGATATGTAGCTTATCAAACAATTGCCATTGGATTCGGACGAACTGACGAAATAAAATACTGTTCTTGTATTGGTTTTGCGAGTCAAAGTCCAAACGGATGTTGTGAATACAACAAGCAACATTGCTCACTAAATAATGATACTTCGCCTCAGGTCCGCTTGATTAATTGGATCTTACTCACAGGTTCTGGTGATGAAACAATACCTGTTACAGGAGCACCCCAAGGCAAATTAGACATTTTACTATGATGCGTAATCCAGTCATTGATAAATGCCAACAATACATATCCTGAGCCATCTCGCTATTTTCAAGAGTGCTCTCAGATAATAGGCCTCTTTTTTCATGATACCGTTATAAACCGTCAAATTGGCATATCTCATTCATTTCTCCAGTCTACAGACAACTTATAAGATCAAATGGAGAAGCTTTCAGCTCTAATGAAATTGGCAAGGCGCGTCAGTTCCGATTTTCCGCTTATGGCAGCCATATCATACTTATTCGCTAAATATGGAGTTCTATTTGCATTGCATCTCGCAGGCTTTGGTACAGAAGGAATCACCTTCAATTCAGTCGCCGCCAAATTGATGTCGTACATCGCGAAGCGTACAGGTGGTCGTATACTTCGTGGTAGCATAGTTAGCTTACTGCAACGTATTGGTGTAATCGGTCTGGGTAACCTGGCTATCGGAATTTCGGTCACCGCCTTTACGATCGTTAAAATGATTATTGGGATCTATAGTGGTAGAACGACTGGTTTACTGCGGCAATAGAGGCCGCCTTTACGCTACGGTCCATACGATCAACCCCATTAAACCATAATCTCGTTAATGCGCGAGTGATAGTACACATTAACTTGGCAATTCATGTCGACCAATGTAGCCTAATCTATACCGAGCGCAAACATGAGCAAATTTATTGACAAGCGGTGTATTTCTTTGTGCTGCTATACGTCCTGAATTAATGTACTAAACATGGTCCATATCAAGAACGACGTGCCACCAGTGCTCCACGATCCAAAGATCCCGAAATTTCCTGTCGTTAAAAGCAAACCGAGCTCTGAAGAAGTCTGGGACAATGTCAGTTCCACCGACTATGCACAAAGTCTCTTCATGAGCATAACTTCTCTTCCACTTGGCTACTTTCTGGGTACGTCAATCGAACCAAAATGTTTATCACTTCATGATGCCAATAGAACTTTCTAACAGGACGTCATTTTGACCCGTTACTGGCAAGACGGACCATGTATCTCAGTGGTATCATTGGCAGTATAGGGGGCATTCTTCTTGCTTATCAAAATTCAGCCTTACGATTGCAAGGGTATGGTCGAAATGATGACGAGGTCCAGCGGTACGGTCTTTCGTCAGAATTTATAAAGAGTGCTGATGTAGATAAAACACCCTAAAAATGCGTATCTAAGAGAATCAAGAACAAATTTTCCTAGCTCGCTTCACGATACAAAACCATTCTATTCACAAGCTATAATGCCGAGATCGTGGATTACTTTCGTAAATACAGCCGCAATGCTGTGGCACAGGCGATGAGTGAGATGCCAATATAGAGTGAGGAGTTGGTGTTGACTTCGTGTCTGCTAACGCAGACAGCTATCTTCGGCAATTCTTCTCCAACTTGCTGACCTCCTGTACAATCCAACTCTTCGGAACAAGAAGTGCCAGTATCTTCGCACTCAAGATACTCGTCCACTTGATAATCAACTATAACAAGATTTTTCCCGTCAACCTTGCTGTCATTTCTTGACTGCATGCTTGTATGGGTCTCTAGTACATCAGCAGCGGTTGATTCTTGCTCACTTTCAAAATCCTTGCTTGAATGAAAACATTTGTCTGCGTATTGCTCAGAGGCAGAAGAAAATCGTGTGCGGAGGCTTCTATTTTCCTGGCTACAGTGCATCCATTTCTGATCTGCCTCCTCTATAAGCATTTCTAGATCAGCAACTTGTTTCTGCAGGAGATTTCGTTCACGATTTTCTTCCTCTAGATAACTTAAGCGCTCATGGCATTGTTTGATAACATCCAGCAACTGCTTTTTTTCGGCAGTGAGAGTTGCGACTCGAGTTTCATACCATTGGGCCTGCGTAACATTAGCTGATTTTTCACTTCGCAATTGCTGTATGATCCCAAGTCTCTCTTCCAATAAAGTTTTCATCATTTCATTCTCTGTTTGAAGCTTCTGCGTTGTCTGATAGAGTTTATCGCGCTTCACACCTGAGCTACGTTGGTCTTCCTTTAAACATTGTATTTGTGTAGCCATGTATTCCATATCTTCCAGTGCTTTTGTATACTCGGCTTGCACTCGCTTGAGACACAGCTCGTTCCGCTTGCAAAGATGATTGAGCTCTGTCCACGATCTCTGTGATCGCTCTTGGTCCACTTCCAGATCCAAACATCGTCGCTGTACTCTTTCTTTCTCAGTTACTAGCAATTTGCGTTCCGCCTCCAAACGCTCACAAAGCTTGCAAGATTCTGGGGAATCCTGCCTGCTTGCATGTTCCTGTACCCGAGCAGCATCCTGTTTGAAAGAATTTCCTTCCACCCCAATTTTCACTACACTCAAGCTTCCAATCTCATTTGTTGTATCATTTCGATTACCCAAAGTAGCGTCATAATGACGTAATTCCTGCTCCATGCCTTCACACACCTTTTTTAAACGAGCATTGTCCGCTTGAGCACACTCATAATCCAAAGTTTTGGCATCAAGCGACTTGATGATAGCTGTCTTTTCTTTTTGAATAACTGCCAGTTGCTCCAGCAAGGAGTTTCCTGCAGCCGCCGCCAATTTCAAATTCTCTTTTTCGTGTGAAAGTTCCAAAACAAGTCGTGTCAGGAGTGTTCGAAGACCTACATTGTTAGATTGGACAGCTTTTTGAGAAACTCCATGCGGATGTGATATTGCTGAGCCATTATTGTCGCGCTCTTCCCACTGAGATTCTTGTAAAAGTGCTTCAATGTCACGCATTTGAGTGGTTCCCTGTATCACTTCATTGCTTGAAGCCATCAGTTCCTTTATCACTTGCATGATCCTACAATTCTCCTCCTGCTGATCTTTTCCACGCTGCAATTCATCACACTGATCAACCCTTATTGCGTGTTCCTCTTTGTTCAAGCCTATTGTTTCCCTCTCCATACAGCTTTTGTTTTTGCAATGCATTCCGCGATCGATCGATTCTGAGGTGTGCTGATTCTGTTCAGGACACTCGGATGTTGAGATTTCAAGGTCTATGACTTTCATGGGTTGCCACGCCAACGGTAGCGTTTGCAATGAAGTATGTCGGGCACGTTCAGATAAAAATGGAGCAATGTAAACCAGGATATTTTAAAATTTTTACTAATTATAAAGCGAAACCGCAGTGCGCTTCCGACGTCATTTGCATTAATGGTACCCGGAGTATATGACTGAATATTGATTCACTGTAGCTTTCGGCACTCGAACTTACGGAAGCGTAAAACTGCAGCGTCATCACTCGATTCATTGTTTCGAAAGCGTTTGAAACCTCGCTCCCGCTGCTCGTCTATGAGAAGGCAGAGAGCATCGTTGGTACGTTATAAAGTCAATTAATAGACGTTACCTCGCGGGAGTTTTTTCATATCGGATATAAACTCATGTCGGTGCCGATTGAAATTGGTGCTCAGATTGGAAGGCAGTAAAGGATTTTGATGAGAAATCGACGAGGTCGGCACAGTCTCTGTATTGATCGCGGATTTTGTGGCCTCCACAATTTTATTTTTATATGTTGAGGGCAACTCCACTTCAGCAATTCCGGTGTTCCAAATCAATACGCCGTCGGAGCTGTTGGTTTCATTGGTTGTCGGTGTGGGTGCAAGATCTGTTGACAGTGCGTAAAGCGCATCGTCTTCTTTTTCTATGCTATCTTGAGATTTATCGTCTTTGGAATCAACTTTGATAGAGCCCAAACGGTCTTCAATGTATCGGTTCCTACCATAAATTAGTTCATACAAGGAAGGTGACTTTATTTGCGCAACTCACATCAGCTCCATATGATGATCGTGCCGCGCATTTTCCGTCTGTCCTGTAAATTGTCCGTCTAGTAACTTGATCAATTTCTCGTTTGCTGAGCCGTGACGACTTGGATCGTGTAAACCATACAACTTGTCATCAAAACTTGACGACGTGACTTTCTTGGTACCCTCCTGCTTACTAGTAACGCACTTACTCGCTATGCGTTCAAACACCCTGACCTTTTGCTCCTCTAAAATCTCTGCCACCTTTGCTAACATATCCTCACTACAATTTTCTATTTCTTCTCGTGTTCGCTTCCGTCGCAGTACTTTCTTACTCCGCTTTCTAAATTCCGTCATGTTGCTTCCCGTCTAAATAATTTCGATGCGAAATGTCGCTTAATTCGATGCAGTTTACCGGTATTACAGGAATGTAATTCAACCCTATTATGACTCAAACCTAATCAGTATTTGGTCACGCTTCGATAAGTTCGCCAGAAAACTCTGCTGTCGGTGGTTACATACTGCAGAGGGTTCGACCAACTGGCTCGCCGAATACGAGCTGCCACGCTGAGTTTACTATAATAGCGTTGGTTTACGGCTCGTCATGTCCCCTTTCTCCTGGGACTCTACGACAACGGATTCGAGCATCGACTCACTGGAAGACGTCCGCAATCAGAGCGATGCCGGACTGGTAAATTATCAATCCACATCTACCGGCCCATCATACGACCAATCCATGACGAAGAAAATGTCGTACAAACATCAAGAACGCAATTTGATGGCGAATGTATCAGGAAATCAGGAAGGACATCTTCGCCTGGATAAACGGAAAAGTATTCTAGCTTACCAGATTGAGCGACGAAAACGATATGTGGAAACAGATTTCAGAGTAATGGATAACGACATTCCCATATTAGAAGAAAAGGACGATGATCTCTCAGCGATATCGCCTGTCGATATGGTTTGCAGTGAGCCAAAGCAACCTTCAACAAAGTCTAAAGATCAGTATGGAACCCCTTTGGAATCTGAATCGGAGGTAGCAAAGGGCGCGTTACAGCTTCGGTCGATCAAATCAGGACTGTTATACCGAATAAAGGGAAAAGGACTGCGAATAAAAAACTCTTGGAAGCTGTCCTATACAGTTGTGAGCCGAAATGCGATTACGTTTTACACTCGAGAAAATGGCAAAGTTTGCGGACAATTTGACCTCACACTATGCACTAGTACATCAATCGAGGTCATGCCGAAAGACTCGACTTTTGACGGCTCAAATGCAACACTTTGGCGATTCGCAATCAGATCTGTGAAAGACCGAATGGTATTCTCAGCCGAATCTGAGGCTGATCTCAAGGAATGGCTACGGGCGATACATTTGGCCATACAATTGAAGAGTAATTCGGATCAACGATTCTCGGATGTACGTGTGGCGAGCGGGACATTTTTAGCCTCATTTGGGAGAGGCTTATTTCGATTCTCCGCGCAAAACGGTCAGTAAAAGAATGGGCTACTATCGCAATATTGGTCAATAGAAGCAAAACATTGCTTCTCAAAAGGTGGCTTTAGAGATGGAAGATGACACTATACTGGTCTTTTATCACGATCCGATGTACAAATACGAGTGATACATATGATGATGAATAACTTGCAGCACGAAGAAAACGTCACAAAATGGTATCAAAAATCATGGGTAGAATGCCCCAATGCGTTTATTACCTAATAGAAACTGAACTCTCATTTCCTGTCGCGAATGTCGCGGGATACAAGACATTATCTCGCCTTCATTTGAACCAACATCTTTCCATCGGGAAGACAAGAGCTGAGCCAAATGGATTGCTTCAGATGCTGGTTTGATATTTTGGAGCAAGTATGCCAGCTCAGATTCCTAAAAGAATCAATCAAAGTTCGTAAACATCGATTCAAGTACTTACTTCATCCAGCTTTTGCTTCTCATTCCAATCATGCAGACGCTTTACGGCCGTTTTGGCATTCCTCTTAAGTGTATCTTCATTACGCTGCTGACGCAGCTGCTTGGCCATTTCAATCGATTTCTGCTCGTGAAGCTGTTTTTTCCTAGCGATTTGCACACGCTGCAACGATTGTAAAGCCTGTCATCAACTTTGAGAAATTTGAGCTGCACCCGCAAGTGCACTCTTACTGCTAATTGCAACTGCATTTCTGTCCGGAAGTGCGGTCCTAGAGCTGAGGAACTTGTATTCTCGGAAGCCTGATTTCCACGCTTTGACGTCGTCAACCCTGTCGAAGGTCTTACTTCGATACGATTCCCGGGCTGCGTCCGAGCTGTGAATTGGAGCTGCCTCTCATTCCACAGCCGATCGCGCCGGCTTTTGGCGTCCTCGTGACGTGCACCTACAATGCAAAACAGAATGAGCACCTTCCAGAACACCGTAACGAGCAGAGCGTGTACTTCTATGCTTCATTCCAGTGGGAAGCAAAAAAATTGATTGTAACGAAAGCAAACCTTCCGGCAGGTTATTTATAAAACGACCAAATCTCTGCTCTTATTAGCGCGATCTGATTTTATGCTTATACCTTGCTCTACTGACGGAAGGCCTGCAAATCGATTCTTTCATATCGATATGTAAGCAGGTTGCTGATCATAAATGGTGCTAAACTACTACATTGGTACTTGTCAAGCATAGGCCTCATGGCTGCACGTAAGCTAGTATCATCTTTACAGCTCTACACGGCGTTTCGGATAGAGCAGTCTTTATTAGACGAATTTAGGCTCAGCGAAGCAATTCGATTGCTCGTTGGCCCCAACTGTATAGCGCTAAAGAGGCGATTCTACATAGTAACATTGGCTCGCGGCTAATAGACCGGAGACTTCCAGCATTTAGTTCACTGTCACACTCCGTCTTTGCGCATTATAGATTTTATTACGAATGTAAACGATGACATCACTCCAGCTAAGTATCAAGGGCATACCAAAACGCAGTTCATTTTTTCTGACATAATTGGTAGATAATCTGTCGATAAATCGGAGCTGCACACGTTTGTTTCTCACTGGTCCAAAATAGATCAACTCGATTTTACGACCTCCCTCTAAGCCAGCTCCAGTGAACGGAAACTATGCTTTCCGAGTTAGAGTTTACCGCTATCGTCGTTGCCATATTCACCATCACCCTGCTAGCCTTCGCTGTTAAAGTCTGGTTTCCCAAGCCGAAGGACAAGTCAGAGGAGTATCTCGACAAAATTGTCAATGGCTTTGACGTCACGATACCCGAAGAAGCGGAATTGTATCGCAAATTGAAAGAAGAAAAACCAAAGGATACCGAAGCTTTGTTCAATATGCTTTTCCGACGCGCAGTGGCACTGGTTCCTTCAATCCGCAAAGTCCAGTCTGAGTCGGTTGGAATTCAACGCCTTCGACGAAATGACATTCTCAAAGATGGCTCATTTATCAATTACAAGTGGGCAGAGGTAAGAAGAAGCCGTCACTCTTAAATTCCTGACGAATCTTTTTTCACAGGAGGTGGTGACTGAAGAAATTAGTGAGATTAGAGTAGAAGCTGATCGTCTGAAACCAGGTACGTGAATGCACCCATGTGCTTACATATGCTCCAATATATTGATCGAAGCTTGAATTGTAGGAGAAGGATGGGCTGATAAGATCTTTCCTCAAGCGGTCCAATTTCTGAGTCACATGGCGGAGCAACGACAGCAAACCGCCCCGAAGAGCATGACGAAGCAAGATGAGTCCAACTCCGCTCCTGCCCGACAACCAAGTCCGGATGCTAAGAGCTCTACGAAAAAGAGAAAATAGAAATACTTCTGGTTCTCCTTCAAACTTGGTCTTCTACATTTTTCTTGTTCGTGTAGCATTAGCAAGTGACCGTCAAATATCTACCACGGATACTTGGCCGCTGACACGGTGATGATGAACGGAGGGTTAGTCCTAAGGGAGGGAACGGAGAACTACATTTCACATTTATGACTGATTTTTGCCAGTGATTTGATAGAGAGCGTGACATTGACGTCATTGCGCGGTTTCGAGCGACATACACCCTTGAATTGAATCATGTACTTGCCAACATTCGCTAGTCTTCCTTTTGATGAGAGCTGAAAGCGAATCCATTCTCCACAAGCCTACTCAGATCAGCGCGAGCAGATCTGATTCCCATGCCCCGATGATTATCCGCAATAGATCGATAAATGCAGCAATTTATTCTGGAGGTTACGCTCTTTTTGGATTTACCAAACTGTGAACCTGATAATGGCCTGGCATCAAACAAATAACGTTTCCACTGAGCCACAAGCGCTTTTACCTCAAAAGCGTAAGAGCGGACTTCACTGGGTAATGAGATGGATAATGCTTGTGATGAAGCCCATAGAGTGGGCACATTGAAGAATAGACTGATGCTGGTGTCAGTGGACATTGCTCCTGTTTGTAGCTGATATAAAGCAAGTGCACATATCGAGTACTTTGACACTGTTGTCAACATCAATTGATTGGTGAATAAACGTAAAAGGCAGATTTTGATCAATCTCCGTTATTTGTCGCAATGAATACATCTACTGCACCTCGTGTCAATCAAAAGCTATTGCGCAATTTTATCGGAAAAACAGTTGCGCTAGTAGGAAACGTAGAACATCATAATCCGACGGCAGTGGTTCTTCGCTCTAGTGTACTGTCGATATTGGCTTTTGGATCTATAGATGTTTGACTGCATGCTTCTGCTGCAGGATGGAATGACAGTCAATGTACAACCAAAACCAGGGAGCGATTATGGAAGGTGAGTTCATTCGATCTGATGTCCGTTATAGTCGCTAAGCGCCTTTTCTCAAGCAAATATGTAGAAGTGATTGGTCGAGTGCTGGAGAATGGGACAATTGAAGAATTCAAAGTTACTTTGTTTGGCGAAAAATTTGGTACGTTCTAAAACAAAACATTGTTCGTGATGTATTCAACCTGTTCGTTTCCTAGATATGGAAACATACAATCAAATGGTCGAGTTGGCCCACACAGAATTTCGGCATCTTTTTTAGATATTTATGAGCCTTTGTTCGGGTCCAGCCGTAATGCATCCATAAGTGGACTGAATTTTCGTGGAACTTGCACATCGTTGATCGTTTTCTGGACCAAGTACATCCGCCGATACGGTGTAAATACGCATTTGTTTAGACCAAAGTGCCTGTAATATTCATGCATGAAAAAATCTGTAATTTCTCGAACGTCGTCCGGATCAAAAATCTTGGTACTAAAAGCGTCCAAATGTGAGCTATGAGAATGAATCAGTAGTCCAAGTACCTTTTGGGTGATCTGTTCACTGAATGTGTCAGTATGAGATGTTGAAAACGGTCGATGCTCGACCTCAACGTGCTCTCACTAGTAAACGAGAAGTCTTCTGTCACAAGAACGTGGCTAATACCAAGCAAAACTGAGGTTTTCTCTATCGTAAGCTTTCGATCTCTACAAAATGTGTCGTCGAGTCAAGGTTTGATGCGAAATGCAAATAAAACGCATCAAAGGAGATCTGAAGGGGGAAGGATATTGATAATTGCGACAGTAAATCGCTAGTAGAAACTTTGTGTGATAGTCTTTTTCGTCTTTCAAGTTGAATATGTCTGCCAAGATTCTAGTCATTAAATGCGTATGAAATTAATCCACCAAATCAAGCGGCAAGAGTACCGTCGACAGTCTTGCACGGTATGCACCAAACTTATATCAAGAATTTCTTTTCTCGGCGTATACTTCCATAACAATGAATCCGTCTGAATGATTTCAGGCCGTAAAAGTTTAGGAGGAACGAGTGACGAAGAAAATTCGTACCATTTTCGATTGCAGTGGCTTTTCATGATGCGAGAAGTAACCGGGTCAAGCCCATTGAGCGCGGTTCTTAACCGTGTTCCAGAAAATATCAGCGGCTCCTAATGCTTCGAGTATGTCGGTGCTATCCGACCGCTGTGTCACGTAGACTTTGGTCTAGAGCTTCCTCAGTCATTTATACTTGCAACACAAGATCCGTTTTACCTCCTAGCACAATCAATCACACTTTATGCGCCTACTTTTCCACAGAAATAGAAGGTTGTCCCTTCCAAGAGCTTCAGATGCCAGCTTTGTCTCCTACAATGAGCGTTGGTACTCTCTCACGCTGGGTAAAGAAAGAAGGGGACTCTATGCATCCAGGGGATGTTATTTGTCAGGTGGAGACAGACAAAGCAGTTGTCGACTATGAAATGCAAGACGAAGCTATTTTAGCCAAGCTACTAGTGTCGGAAGGAACGGCAGACATACCAGTTGGCGCCACACTTGCATTAACAGCCGAGGATGAAGAAACTTACCAAAAGATTCTGGCAAGTGGTGCAATGGAGTCTTACAAAGCTACATCGAATGATCAAAAAATCAGCGCACAGGACGACTCACCATCAAAAATAACCAACGAACGAAGGCCGCTGATCAAGTTTTTAGGGAAGCGATCACTTATGTCAGATCAACACGAAGCTGTTGAGAAGCGACAGCAAGCTTCTCAGAAGGCCAGCGACAAAGCTGAACCAAAGGGTGACTCAAGGTCTAGTGAACCCGTCCGGGATTCGGATACTCTGTCAAAGGTGGCATCAGACATGCAAGCGTATACTGATATTCCTCTCTCCAACATGCGTAAAATCATCGCCAAGAGATTAACTGCATCGAAAGTGGAAGTTCCGCATCATTATACGAGCATTGACTGCGCGATCGATAATTTGAACAAAGTCCGTCATGATCTGAAGTCGATCCACGGAATTAAAGTGTCGATCAATGATTTCATTTTGAAAGCGGTTGCCTTGTCTCTTAGAGATGTACCCGAAGCGAACCATTTTTATGACGTGGCTACGGGGTCTGTCAAAGCAAATAAGGCTGTAGATGTTTCAGTGGCTGTGGCGACACCGTCTGGGCTCATAACACCTATCGTCACTCATGTTGATACTTTAGGATTGGCCGGCATCAATAAAAAATTCATGGAGCTTGTGATACGAGCACGCGAGAACAAACTCAAGCCCGAAGAATTTCAAGGTGGATCGTTCACGATTTCAAATTTAGGAGGTTTTGGTATTGACACATTCACAGCTGTCATAAATTCACCACAAGCTTGTATTATGGCAATTGGTCGAGGTCGTAAGGAGCTCGTGGCGCCTCAATCACCAGCTAGTACGAACGATGTATCCATCCAGCCCTATCTTGCGACTCTATTAAATGTGACATTATCATCCGACCGTCGTGTTGTGGACGATTTTGTGGCAGGACAATTTCTACAATGCTTCAAGCGGTATATGGAATATCCTGAACTCATGGCGCTATAGTAGGAAATTGTGGCATAGTATCGTAAGGAATTCAATCAGCTGAGAATTGAAGGTGCTTTTGAAGCTCGCTCTTTCTGCCTCTTTTTTTTGCTGATGCTGTAAAAATGTATCTTGCAAATGATTTTGTGATCTCACCATGAATGCGGACTTAGACCCAGAACGCTTGTCGACAATACACCGAGCGGGACATGATACAATGCGACTTCGGACGTTCTGACCACCAGTAAGCTCACAGTATAGAACTTTATTGAAAAAACAAAGTCAATGTAAAAGCGACCTCGTGAAGGCATCAAACGACACATCAAGCTTACAAATCTCTCTGCACTTGCATATATTTCCTATGAGCGCCTAGCCAACGGCCCGAAACATGCATTGCGAGATTAGAACATTCTGCACCCCGCAATGAAGCATCGCGAGCTTGGCGAGGGTAGTGGTGGCGTCCAGGCTCAACTAAGTGCCATCTCGATTGACGGTACATCACGTGCTAGTTGCCGAGATGGACTAAGAACCCAATCTAAGCCACAAGCGACGGCAGCTCCTTCAATGCCCACGCCTCGAGGCCCAGCTGATTAGGTGTGCGTGACTGCGAGCAGTGGAACATTTTCCCATCGTGACCAGCGCTAAAATTTGAGAGATGGCGGCGAAGATAAAAGAAGAATTGCTGCCTCACGTGTCCTCGCCCGCAGTTGCTGAGCTCTTGTCGCTATCATTCTCCACTGGGTGGATGTGCAAATTTCAGAAGTGCCACAAGCTCACGTTGAAGCGCGTTCATGGGGAGGTTGCGTTGACGAAGTCAATCAGCGTGATAAACAAAAAAGATGCAGGGTATTCACGTTGAAGCACTCGTACAAGGGCGCCACGCTGTGCCCATGCCGGATATTAATTACTAGAAACTCCTAAAGCATTTATGTCTTACAAAATTGCATAGCATCAAATCTAAATGACAGGAGCAATACGCAAGACTTTTTGCGTAATAGCTTATCGAAAGCAATGAACAATTGATGCGCGCTCTTGTACTCTTCATTTCTCATGGGTCAGCCGTTTAGCTCTTGCACAAGAACCCATTTTTGAAAATGTACTCACGAATCCTGTTTAAGCTCCTTGGAGCTCCAGCTACCTTCACCTCTTCATGATCCGGATTATACAAAATTTTTGAACCATCGCATTCAGTATAGCTCGATTCTCCATCAGGCTCAGATTCAAAGGAGCTAAGTCGAATGCTACCATCATTGTGCATGATTGCGGTATACCATAATGATCCGGGGTTTAGGGAGTATTTAATCAATGTTTGTCTGATGGCTACCAGTTGTTCCTCTAGTCCAATTGTGAGAACTTCAATACGATCGGGGTTGTACATGATTTTAGCGTTGTCGTTCCGATGATAGCTCTCGAGTGCAATCTCTTTTCCGGGATACCTACTTATGTCGAGCTTACCATCCTCGTCAATCATTGCGATAATCCAAATATTTTTTTTAGCATTGAAAATCCCATATGTCAAACCTGCTGCCGCACCAGCAGCGACCAAACTTGCAATACTGGCTCCTGCCAATCCAATTGCTCCAATACTCTGCATAACTGAGATCAGACTACCGGATACAATACGACCTCCTGTAAGCTGGGCGACGTAGGACATACTGCTAGCAGCCATAGACCCTGCCGAAATACCACTCGCACCAAAACCCACAAGATTCGCTGCGAGGGGAATACCGTATGCCACACCTGCGCCTGCAGTGGCACCACCGACGGTAGCAGATGCAACGCTCTTCATTCTTTGATTTTCTTCGTCCATGTTGCGTCGTCCTCTGTTCGAATCTCGAATGTCTAAAAGTGACATGAGATGTTGCGAGTCAAACTAGATGCGCCAGTTGGGTGATACAGTTCATGAAATGTAACTAACACGCAACCTCCCATAAAAATCCACAATATTGAAGGTTTGAATGTATGGCCTGATGCAAACATACCCCGGGGCATGAATTCGATAGACTTGACAACTGGAGGCATGTGTGAGACGTTGTGCGCGAGTACCGCTGTATTATCTGCACGATTTATTTCCTACACTTAGCTACGCTGTCTGCTGGTGAAGTACTTGCACAATACCTCGCACACTGATATCTCCCTCACTAATCTCAATAAGCGCTTTGTTTACTTCCAAACGCCCATGTTTTGTGAACCGAAATGCTCGTCGAGCTTAAAAGGCTGATCCTGGAAACCACCTTATTCCAGCTTTCAACCAAGCCAAAGCGTCTGAGGCTGAGTCGTGTTTAGATCAAATGGTCTTGAATTAGGAAAAAAGCGTCGTGGTCTGCTTTTTCTTTCATTAGTGATTCGGCGTTTATAACGGAATAATGGAAGATGATTTTCCGAGGGCGAATCGAATCCGTAATGGGGTCAATATATCACTAGTTGCCAACACACGTCAACTTTTTGGCGATAGCGATGCAGTCACGCAACAGGAAAAGCTAGTTCAAGGACATGATAGGACACGACACGAAACGCAATTTCCTGCTTCACATCTATCTACAGAATGATGTCGCGATCATTGCCGCCGAAAGAGACACACTTACTGGATGTATAGTCTAGGCCAAGATCCGCTCATGATCGACATCGCATCACATCGTTGTCGCAGAGGGTGACTGAGACTTTCACCGTATCAATGAATGGGATGACCAATGGACATTCAAATCACTGCTATTTTTAGACCAAGCATGCAGAATCCATATCAGCGACCCCCGCATCGATGGGTAATGTATCTGATGAAATTGATTCAATAATAAATTTGAGAATGCACCGCGCTCCTTCCTTATCAAGAACTTCATTGTGTTCCGTACAGCGTGTGGAATGAACGCACGAAGGACATCCCTCCAAACAGCTGCATTCTATTAATAAAGCAAAGCTTTTTGTAACAAGCTACAAAACGCGTAAGTGACTCTGGCACTTGATGAAAGGAGATTTACCTCTGCAAAAACGGACTGTAATTCCGATACAATTCCAGTGCCTCCTTCTCTTTTTTCGTACATTGTGATGCGTCTAGGTCGAGAACGTTGCTCTTTCGGATGATAATGTTCCGTGTCAATGTCTCCTGGATCGCATCGGATGAAGAGCGGTACCAGACTTGTGAGTAAATGTCCGACACCGTGCAAAGATCCATTCCAATTGTATCCAGCAGAACGGAACTGCTTCTGGATAGATGATGGAAGATCAATCCAAAGTGCTTCACTTATATGCTGCATTGGCGGAAGCGAGAACGTGTTGGACTGAATGAGCGCCATCGTTCTCTTCTTGTACATCGCTGATCCAATGACAGAAGTCGTGACAGAGACTACACCAGTTGACAAGTACGTTTTGCACGATCTTGCATGCGTCGAAATCGCTTTCGTACCAAAAGTGCGGACAATGTCGACATTGGTAAAATCCCGACAAGATGAGTAGTATGATAGTTCAGACTTGCAGCGCTCCGCTATTGCAAATCGTTCCTCGTGATTGAGGTGCGTTATAAGGTACTCTTTACCCTGATGAAGATACACAGCTGTTGGATACACCTGAAAGAAAGCTCTTGTACTCGGAATCTCATCAAGCTCAATCCAGTGATCGGGATCATTGTCGTCGGAAGTCAGCACTTTATACATTTTATCGTTGATTGATCGGAGATTGAGGTATCGGTATGTCGAAGAGAGACACGGATGCAATTGATATCCGTGTTCATCCCCAGCGATAATTTTTTTCTCCTGTACAAGCGACACAACATGAGTTTTCAAAGTGTTGTCCGGCCACAAAAAAGAGTCAAAGTGAACAGAGCCTGATTTTTTGCTAAATATAGCGGATTCCCTTGCTGCACAAACCAAGTGGTGATGGAGAATTTGCACATTGCCCAACTGCAAATTAGCTGCTTCTGGTATTAAAGTGAAAAGCTCGTCTGAATGTCGACAAAAGTACTGATCCAGCGGTGAATCGAAACAAATTATGATGGAAAGTGATGCCACAGTGTGCTTACGACCAGCACGTCCCGCTTGTTGCCAAAGAGACGATATACTTGACGGGAAACCCAAATGAAGCGTGCAATCCAAATGGCCAACGTCAATGCCCAGCTCGAGCGCATTTGTTGCCACTACACCAAGTAAATCTCCCTGGAACAAACGTTGCTCGATGCTACGACGATCTTTGACGCTGTAGCCACCGCGATAAGTCAAAACGCGTCGCAACAAACCCTTGGTAGCCTTTGATTTCTTTAAAATACTCTGCACATTCATCAGAACCAATTCTGCGAGTTTTCTGCCATTACAAAACATCAGTGTGTGTACATTCATTTCAATGAGTTTGGACATGATACAAGCGCTCTGAAAAATTGGACTCTTTGTTGCTCTTTGCGTGTCTTCACCGACATCAGAAATCTCGGTCGCATTATCGTGTGATGCTGATGAACTTGCCGCTACTTTTATCTTTTGTTTTTTCCAACCGACATGAGCCAATTTGGTACTGTTTTCCGTGCGAATACGCGACGCTTGTGGATTCCATAAACAGACCCATTTTTCACCGCTAGGAGATCCATCTTCTTCGATTAGTTCCAAATCACGCGGTTGGAGAAACGCGTACTGAGGAGGAAAGGAGCTTGTCAAATCCCTTGGAACGACTGGAATGAGATTTTGAAAGTGCTGTTTCGGATTTCCTATGCTCGCTGAGCAGCAAATCGTTTGCGGGTAAGCACCATAAAGCGCACACAGTCGGAAAAGTCGACGAAATACATTTGATACATGCGTTCCAAATACACCACGATACATATGAGACTCATCCACGACAATGTATCTATGCATATATCCAAGTGAGCGAGTCTAAAAGCAGCAAGAACATTCTTCCTGACCTCAATTTGCCTAAAATGCGTTTCCAGCGCGAGTGTTGAGGTAACACAGTGTGATGAAGCACATCTGGATTCATCAAAAAAATTCGGGCATCGCGAATAAGTGCGGCTCGATCCCTTATATCTGTGTCTCCATCCTGAAGCAATCGATGAAATGCGCTCAGCCATAGGATGATGAAGTGACTTACAAATGTGCAGCAGTAAGACGGAGAAAGTTTTACAGACATCAGATATTCTCGAACACTTCTCAATTGATCTTGAGCCAGTGCCTACACAAATGAAATGGTTGGAATCGATGGAAATGCTTGATATCTCCTTTCGTACTTTAGTCGGGAACAGATAAATGAATGCCGATGACTCGTTACATCCAGCATCTTGAAGTAAATCTTCGATCGTGGGAATGATGAAAGAGAGAGATTTTCCACTTGCTGTGGATGTACAGAGCATGACGTTCGATCCTCCATTTATCGCTTCGATGGCTCGCGCCTGATGGGAATACAAAGACTCCAAACCTCTATTTCTTAATGCGGCTTTCGTTCGCTCTGAAAATGTCATTTTTTCGAGCAGTACAGTTTTTGCTTCTCTTGCACGTCGTTTTTCGATATGGATGAATTGATTATCGAAGCATTCCATTCTACGCAAGCTTTCAATCCATTCACGACAGACATGACCACGAGCAGTAGCTGCTAGAATTCTTTCGACGATTTGAGCTTTCGTATCGATATCATTTTGCGTGTCTATATTGGCTTCATTCGCGTTCAATGCGTCGTTTTCATTTTCTTTTCTTCTTTTGTTTGTCACCTGTTCATCGTTCGCGCTTCCTTTTGCTTCACTTTCTTCGCAAGCAATAGTTTCCGTGTTAGTTGCTGATACCTTTTCACCACCACAAATCGGTTCGGATGCGCCTTCCAAAGAATTTGATTCGAGCGAATGGAATGTATTTTCGAAGATCTTTTGGCGCTTCTTGCTTGCCCGTTGACTGGCTTGTGGAGATATTAAGAATACTAAAAGATGTATTATCAAAGGTATATTAGGTTGTACGGAGTGAATGAAGGAATCCTCTACATTCGCGTGCAAGTGAAATATGTAATAGCCGTTCAAAAAACATATTTCTCAGTACCTTTATATATTTGCCGGCGATTCATAGGCCGGATTTGCATCAACAATGGAGCAATTTTTGCCATTCTTTCGACATCTTCATAAGTTACTGATACATTTCCCAGGCTCGTAGCCAGATTCACGATGTTTTGAACGCTTAGTAATGCTTTTTGCCGCGCTAGAAAGCAATAACTTGTGTCAACTAGCGCAAATTTTTGCAACATGATTAGCAGTCTAATGACACACCAAATTGGTGTGTCCGTTTGAGCGTTGTATTCGGATCGTGGCCAATAATGGAATCAAATGAGTCAGTGTCATCCGATCTACAACAAATTCATTGGGATGAGTTAGATAAAAGTAAATACTACGTCCTAGGTCCATCAATGCTTTTAGCTGTTCGTGCAGCAGTCTATCCAAGTAATTTAGTCAAAACTAGACTACAGGTGCAGTCGAGTAGGAAGCCGTTATACAATGGAGCATTTGATGCTTTTCGTAAAATAGCACGAAATGAAGGCTTTTTAGGATTCTACAAAGGTTTTAGTGCAAGCACACTCAATGTAGTCTTCGGAAATTTATATATATCTGTCTACGAAATGACCCGAAGCTTTGTGCGTGTCAAGTGCCAGGTTGTTGCTTTTGATTGACAAATTTATCCAACTGACATGACTTCTTGATTGCAGGTTAGTGATACAGCATCGAACCTTTTTGGAGGAGCAGTGGCATCGCTTATCTCGCAAACTGTGGTCGTCCCTTTAGATATTGTATCACAACGGCTGATGGTCTCTGAACAACTTGAGCATCAACATCAAAAGAAGTACTCGAATTTGGCCTCGGCCAAATCTTCAAAAAGCATGTCTTCGGTCATTCGAACAATTTATCAATCCGAAGGATTGAGAGGATTTTATCGTGGCTATTTTGTGTCCATCGCCACGTATGCACCTTCTTCTTCAATTTGGTGGGGCTCATATGGCTTCATACTACCCATATATTTCAACTGGTTTCAATCGTGGAATATTGACAATTCTTGGAAACAAGGTAAAACTCCATTTCTATCACAAGTGCCTTTAGTTTAATCTCCTTTCGCAGTATTAGCACAGGCTTCTAGTGGTGGTACTTCCGGCGTCATTACCGCTATCCTTACGAATCCGCTGGATATCGTCCGTACCAAGAGGCAAATCTACACTGATTACAGCACAATGCAAACTCTGGAATACATTCTGAAGCGTGAAGGATCTCGTGGATTAATGACGGGAGTCGTTGCGGTACGGCATTCATATTAGACAATAATCAGCACTAATTACCATGGGCTCTTTCACGTGTAGCGAATAATGTCTATGGGACCCTCTGGTCTCTTGATTATTACAACTTATGAGCTGGTGAAGCGATTATCCCGGAAGTCGGTGGATTCGTCACTTGAAGTAGAAAATGACTACCCCTAAACTATGTAACGTTAAATAATACTAGGCTAAATCCAAGAACGGAATTGAAAGCTTGTGAGCTACCTCCAATAATTTGCTAATGGATACCAATTCCCTTGAAGTACTGCAGGAATTTGAAAAGAACTGCTCGATTCGTGAAACCTTGCGATTAGAGAATGCACCGGAAAGAGTTCAAACTCTCCGCTCATCAACTGCTTCTGGTCAAGGAAGTTTGGGAAAGCTAAAGTCTGATATCAAGAAAACTTCTGCGTTTGTCAAGAAACTGAAGCTCTTATCCGAATCAAATTTCACTACTCTTCAGAAGGATATTCAGGAGCTGAATCTGACGCGCTACATAAGTGAATGCGTCGCTGCGATCGTCGAGGCTCCTTTCAAAATGGCAGACTTGCCCGTGGCGATCGGATTGATTTCCTTATTACATCAACGCTACCAGGAATTCACATCTCTCCTTCTAGAGACAATTTTCAATGTCCTTGATGCATCACATAATGTGGAGGACAAGCAAAAGATGATCAAAAGGAGAATTCTATTACGTTTACTGGCGGAAATGTACCTCGTGAATGTTTACGATGACGTTTCCATTATACTGAGTATTTTGCAGAGAGCAATCCGCCGTGACAATTACAATCATTCGAGCGGGAATGGATCAGGCTCATTGCACTTTTCTTCAAGTGCTACTGCAAAGTCTAGACGGAATATCAGCAGCAGCAGCTCAAATTCAGCCAACACTTCGACACAATTTGAAATTCCTTTGCTAGTTTCGTTTGCAAAATTCTGCGGTTTGGAATTCTTTGGAGTTGTTCCAAGAAAATTCAAAGACACTTTAAGCAGGAGTAATACGTCACAGGATCCAAAATGGATGCAATTGATTCAAGCTCAGCAGCAGTTGGTCCCTGACAAAGCACAAAGTGAAGCTCTTCTCTTTTTCATGCAAGCGTTCGATACAATCTCAAAGTATTATGAGAATCAGCATCTAGCTGTTTGCAAACTACAGAATAGAAATGACAAAGAAGAACTCAATTGTGGTGAAGTCAATGAAAAGCATGCAGAAGAGCTGGAAAAAGCCAAAAGTCTATTTGAGAAAGTTCAAACTAGTTTGAATCTACTAGCAGAAGCACTCGATCGTGATATGCCTGATTTACCCAAGCCAGAAAACGAAGGGGATAAGTCAGAGGCGGGTCTCTTAGTTTATGATGGAACTGAACATCGATCTGCAGACTCTGACCAAGCTCATAAAGATAGTCCGTTTAGCGATGAGGATACACGATCGCTATATGAGGATTTACCAAACTTGTTAGACTTGGTCCCGGCAGTTGTGCTGGGACTGACGGAGCAAGAAGTCATGGACATGCGCAAGAAACAGGATGAACAAGACGGAACTCAAGACTCGACAAATGATCCAACAGAAGAAGAATTGGAAGTAGAAGAAACCCATGATGAGGACTCAGCCGAAGAGTTTTTAGACCTTGAATCAGAAGATTTAGAAGTTGATAAGGACGAAGCTGTTGAAAGAGAGGGCAATGTACTCGCGGCGGTAGCAAAAGAAGAGAATATTCTGCCGACATCGTCGTCAAATACCATGTATCATCATCAAGCAGACACTTTTTTTAGTGGTCTGGAGTTCATTGTCAACCGTGAGCGATGCGATAAGGCAGCGGCTGAGTTTTGCTATATCAACAGCAAATCCAATCGCAATCGGCTCATCAAACATGTGTTTAATGTTCCTCGCACGCATCTAGAGTTACTGGTTTATTATGCTCGTCTCATTGCTACCCTGAATCGCGTTTTGAAGGACGATCTTGGCCACGAGCTAATGGAACTACTAGTGAGTGAGTTCAACTATTTTATCAAAAAACGAAATCAATTTCGCCTAGAGTCTCGGATAAAAAATATTCGATTTCTCGCAGAACTTGTAAAGTTTCGATTATGTCCAGCAAGTGCTGCGTTCCGCTGTCTCAAGAGGTGTTTTTCTGATTTTCAAGGCCAAAACATTTATGTGGCGACCACGCTGTTGGAAAATTGCGGTCGATT
This sequence comes from Albugo laibachii, assembly GCA_902706625.1. Classification (NCBI taxonomy): domain Eukaryota; phylum Oomycota; class Peronosporomycetes; order Albuginales; family Albuginaceae; genus Albugo; species Albugo laibachii. Next base: position 19,312 of record CACSLJ010000032.1, on the reverse strand, counting down.
TCTCTATTGTTGCAGGCTGACACATGTTCGAACTGTCCATTTTCTATCGATCATGATGAAACTCAAGTCAGCCAAACACTTGGATGCCCAGGCCGAAACTCTCATTCAAAATGCATTCTACCTGTGTCAACCACCGTTACAAAAGGAGCGCGTAGTAAAGCGATATGATCCATTGTATTTGTTTATACAAAAGATTTTATATCAGGATTTGGACGACAATAATCTGAAACGTGTGATAAAGCTTTTGAGGAAGCTCCCTTGGGTGTCAAAACCAGAACAAACTCGGAATTATGTCCTTAAAGCGATTTTGAAGGTTACATCTGGCAAAGTGATGCACATGCGGCTAGTTGTGGATGTACTGAAAGAACTATCAAAGTACTATCCGTATTTGTCGATTTGGATCATCGACGATGTTTTGGAAGCCATTCACCAAGCTCTGGATGTGAATGATTATCGACGACATCAGAAGACGCTTGGGTATATCAAACTGCTTGGAGAATTATACAATCGTGGATTTGTCGGTATTAAGATCATAATGGACACCCTATACTTGATCATTCATCATTCTCATGACTTGATGACATTACCGCAATATGCCCCATATGTGGAGTATCTCTGCAAGCTCTCAGTGAAGCACACGATACCAAATGACATCAATCAGCCTAGTCCGATCGTGGCCGAAAGTTTGCATTCATTCTACCTCGTTCCGCAGAGTCGATACGACCCCAGGGTACCTAGCAGCGTTGATTCGAGCTCCAATGTATTTCGAATTCGCTTGGTTTGTGCTTTGATTGAAGTGTGTGGAACATCCAATTACTCTCATGGTGAAATGACCTCTTTTACTGGGCACGAAAAAGGTCTGCAACGCATTCGACTCGCTTGCTTTATGGTTTTCTTTCAAAGATATATCTTAGCAAAAGATGAGATTCCCTTAGAGACGGATTTTGTCATCACTGATTTATTTGAGTTGTTGACTCGAGCGTGGAAAGATCAATTTATCCGATACGAGACTTGGGAGGAAGCGGATAACGAAGTACAAAGGATAATAGCTGCTGAAATACAACAGGCTGAGAAACGACAAAGCGCAAAGCTAGCCCGAGACGACGCAAATTTTGAAAGATATGGTAGCGTGGCTGAAGAAGGTACAGATTCCAGGCATTTGAGTCATGGCTCTAGTAAACGGATAGGCAATGAAGAAGTAGATTCACACGAAGACGACGACGAGGATGAGGATGAAGATGAAGATGATGAAGAAGATGACGAAGAAGATGACGAGGAAGACGAAGAAGGGCGGGAGCAAAAAAACTGCGATCTTACCAAAGATGCAAGAGGAGAAGAGGAGGTCGAAGAAAAAGAGGTCGAAGAAGAAGCTGAAGATGATTTAGATGACGGGGAGGATCACATGATAGAAAACGAAGACGGCAATGATTTTGTCATTCGTGATCGCTACCAACGAAATGAAGAAGATGAGCTTTTCGAGCAAGCGTACAAAAGTATGGTTCAGAGCAGCGTGGAGCCACGAAAGTTTGTATCTCGTATCAATGTCGATAAAATGGCGATTCCAACCATGATCAAGACTGTGAATCCCACCAACACGGACGTGGAAGGTAGTACAGCACCGCAAGCAAGCAAGCAAGGAACCGAAGGAGTTGTATATAAAATGTTGCGCCGGGGCAATAAAGGCAAAGTTGAGGCTCGCTGTCTAATTGTACCAGAACAATCGTCATTGGCACAACATTGTCACCGGCAAGAGAACGCAGGCAAAAAAGAACAATCCGAATTGAAGCGTTTAGTACTACAAAATATCGAGCGTGAAGAATTGCAGGATACTTTCTCACCCGTGTTTGATGTCAATGAAAACTTCCCACTGTTACCAAGCACACGTACCACAATCGCAGCACCACCAATTAAGTCGACCGCTGCTGGTCGAGCAACTTTTGGCCAAAGTAGCGAATGGAATAACGCTGAATTTGGATTACGTCGTGGAAGGAATTATCGCGGCGGAAGGTAATTCAATTCAAGGCCATTGACGACCGCATTTGCGCCATAATAAAAAGCTTCTCTCCAAATGGTCTACAAGACGATTTGCTTCTCATAGCATTTTATAGATCCATGCACTAAATAGCTGTAGTTTGCTGTCTCATGAGAAAAACGGTAATCGGAATTTGCATCGAGAAACAAATTTGGACTACAAAATGAGCTGTGACGCGTTGAATCGACAACAAGACGTTGCAATTTCCGCGAAGCCCACCTTAGCGACGGGAATCAATCGTGCCGTGTATCCAATACTGCAGTGTCTCAATGCGGATGAGATTGTCTTTGCAATAGAAAAGCTTATAATCGTTCAAAATGTGCATACTACTGAGCACGAAATTTTGCAGCCTCTTCGGGTCATTCAATCCCGTTTTGGGCGTAATATCCCAGCAATTTCGTTGATTTACATCACCTCTATAGCAGTCTGTGTGAGGCTGCAGTACTTTTCTGTTCATCTAGCGGCCTTGAACGCGCAAAAGGCGTATGTCATGATCTACAAAGCTCATGGGAAGAAGAAAAACCAAGAGAAAGTAAGCCTGTCAAGCTCACAGCAGAAAACACGCCCAGTGGTGCAGAACGTTTTCAGCTACGAATCGAACGATCAGCATTCAAACATTGATTTTTCATGTGACGGTCAGCTAGTGTGTTGTGCTTCCGCAAGAGCATTAAACGTTTATGACTGGAAAGCAGGAAGAAAGATTGCATGCTTATCAATGAGATACGATGTCAAGCGGCTTTTATTTAATCCATTTGATATGGCGCAGATTCTGTCTCAATCACAAGATAATCAGAAATTACAGCTGTGGGTGATGGAAGCCTACCAGCTGAGATTGAAGGCGACATTCAACTCAAATAATGAAAGAGGTACATCTTCAAGGAACAACAAGGGATCTAGAGTCTGTGAGTTTCTTGACTATGTTTGGCTGTTTGATGATGTACTGGTCATGCTGCTAACTAGAGGAATTGTTCAGCTCATGGTTGAGGATAAGATGGAGCAAGAACTAAATCTAGAAGCAATCGCTGCATCTCTGAAAGCCTCATCACAAATACCCCCCGAATCAAAGTTTTACTGCCTTGCCCTTCACAACGATTCAGATAATATCACAGTTGGGGCGGATCAAGGCTTTCTGATATTGAAATATGTCCAGCCTGTCAGAGGTTTACGAGAGCTACAAGTATTGCGGTATTTGCATCTCCAGACTGCGTACGAATGTGTGCATTCTTTTCGGCTACTTCTGCATCGATTATCCTCTCTGATAATCTCTTGTGTAGGAAAGCTGTGATCTACATTGTAGCGATGCCAAAATCAGCGCTGACGATATGCTTTACCTCGTCCCATTACGGCGTCTGTGATATCTCTGCAGTTTCTCAATTTAATAACGAAAAACGGTCTATCAGCTTCAATCCCTTATGCTCATCGCTTTTGACGCAACTGGGAAACATAAGCATTGCTATACGCCAGCCTTATCTTGCTTTCGTATGTGAAGCTGGTAAAAATGATTACTTTCTCAGCATTTGGAGCATGGAGCATAATGGTCGCATAATCGTCAATCATACACTCGATAACAAAACCGCTTTACAATTAATGACGCCAAGGGGGAGATATGTGGATATCCATCCACTGGGATTGGAGGTTCTAGTTGGTGTCAATTGCAAAATTGACATCTATCTTATCGTCAATGACGGGCTCCGACTCTACTTCGAAGCCAACATCACCGACAGCGATGTTGGAAGCTCGTCTATCTCGCAGGTGGCCTACAATCCAAGTGGGTCATTGTTTCTTTGTGCTTTAACGCTCCATTCAGAACCTTGTGGCATATATGTTTATCGCAATTATCAGCGCACCGATTGTAAACCTCACATTGTTACATTCATTGATACATCTAAAGGAAGAATCTCTCAAAGTCTATGGCATCCCAATGATACTTCTTTTGTCTTTATTGGAGATTGTGGTGCAAAACTTTCCTGTGTGCATCTCGCCCTTAGTTCCGATACGATCGACACGGCCTCTCATGGTATGGGTTTGTCGGAGACGTACCCCAAATCGCTTCCAATCAAAGTAGCAATAGAAACAACTGAAGATAGCAACGAATTCTTTGCTATAGCCTTGGGTATTGCCGATGAGGTTTCTCGTGGAGCTGGTCTTGAGCAACCAATTTATGCTCTCTTTGTACTCGAGAAGCTTATTATTTCAGGTTCCAGCGCAGCAACGCAAAGTACCGAAAGTATCCGACAAACAATGATTCGAGCATGGATTCACGCAGATTTATACAATGAAGTCTCATTTGATTTTGCAACTGACGGACTAGCTACACAGCAAGGAGAAAAAGGTCAATCGATAGGTCAAAGGGATACTGAAGAACTAGGATTGATCCTTCCATACAGTCTAACTGCACTGGAAAGCGGGTCTCATCAGTCTCTATATGCAGGTACCTCTCATGGCGTGATATTAATACTGCAATGGAACTTGACGAGAACCGGGAAGCCTATCTGCAGTGATGTCTTCAAGCGCCCATCGATGCGTGTCACATTATCACATCGTATTGACCTTCATACCGTGCCGATAATGAGCCTCATTTTCGTTGAGAGGTTAGAGGGACCACAACTGATTAGCAGTAATGCTGCAGGAGTCATTATTATTTGCAACATTCGCACCACCCATCCTTTACAAGGAACGGGAGACACGACACATGTCAAGGAAACATGCTACAAGAACATCTCATTCAGAGCTAAACAAGAGGTAGTAGAATTGGGGCTGTACGATCGCAATTTGATTGTGAAGGAGAGGCTCACGTATGAGGAACTAGAAGTGCATTTACATCAGTTCCAGTTAGAGTCTGAGAGACTGAATCAGGAGCTTGACGAGCAGAAGGCTAGTTTTCAGAATATCCTGGATCAAGAGAAACGTGCTCATGACGAAAAAACAGCATTGCAAGAAGATCATTGGCGTGTACAAGTGCATGATGCCGTGGTGAAAACGAAAGACAATAATGATGCTCTGATACATGATCTGTCCGTAAAAGCGAAAAACGATCGAATACAATATCGCTCTTCCATTTCGGAGTATCAAAGTGAGATTCTGCTGTATCGTAATGATCTCGAAAAGGCAGAATCACGACGGCATGACCAAGAAATGACAGCTACGATTCGTTTGGAGCAGCTAAAGAAAAACTATGACAAGCAACTGGCACAAGAGACTACAAAATTCGAACTAGAAAAAGTCAAGCTCGCACAAGATTTGACTAATGCTCAGCAATCTTTGAAAGAGGCATTAGAACAGATTGATCAAGACCATCTACGCCATCTCTCCTTACTCTCTGGGTCAATAGAAACAACCAAGAAGGAAGCACAGAAAGCGGTTACCAGCGTGCAAGGACAGGTAGCCGGTCTAAACCAAGAATTGAAGTTACTTTTGCAGGCTTTGACGCAAAAGGATGAAGAGATCAACCAAGTTCAGTCCAAAACTTCTGTATATCACGACAAAATCAAGCGTTTAAAGGCATCACTTAAACAACAAGAGCAAGAGACGGCGAGGCTTCGGCGAAGCAACAGCACCCTTGAGGTGATAGCAAATGAGCAGAAAGAAGCTCTACATCAGCTGAAGCGACTAAATACTGTCCATCAATCCCAAGCACAAATGTTGCAATCTCAACTGATACCCAAAGAAAATGAGACACAAGCGGTAAAACAGCATATGACGCAGCTTCATGCAGCACATCAAGAGATGAGTCTGCTAGCGCAATTCAATGATAGGCTGTGTTTCGTGCAAAAGGCGAAAATAAAAAAGTATGAGAATAATTCCAGAGTCACACAACGACGTATCGAACGATTACAGGTTTTCGGAAGATCAATCATGGAGGAGATTGAGCAACTGCTGCTTCAGCCCGTCGTCAGAGGATCCAACCACACTAGAAATAAGGGATCACCGCAGGAGGTTGGGCAAGACGAGAGGTTTGGAGAGCTTACTTCAAAGCAGAGAATACAGTCAAAAGAATCGACATTGCGTCACAACCTGCAGCTACTTCATCGGCGGTGGACAAAAAAGTGGGAATTTCTGACAGCATCTGTTGTAAATAATGCCAATGAAACAGCCAAACAGCGAGAGCAACAGAAATGTGAGACCGAAGTGAAAGTAAGAGATGAGTCTATCCAAAGTGAAATCGAACGACAAAACGAATCTCTCTTGCGCAATAAAATGCAATTACACCACCAGCTTCAGCTACTTCGGAAGGAAAAATCGCAGCTTTCCACTACGCTAACGTTTCAAAATACAACACTAATGACAGAACTCAATGATGCGAAAAAAAGAAGCAAAATTCTCGAGCAGAAGCTCGAAGAATATCACTCACGTGAACGCAATCGATCGCGTGAGAGCAAGCTTGTAATGGAGAACGAGTCTCATGGAGGCTCCGTCACCTCTTTGTCACCAGAGTTAGAGCACACGGAACAAGAGGGATGTTTTAAAGAGGAATGGCATCAAGGTTCTAGTTTCAATGGTGCTCGAATGATTCGGATTTTACATCACTCGGCTTCAATGCCTTCCAAGCTCGAGTGTGCTCCGAATGACATAAATCAAAGAGTGAAAAGTCAAGTCATCACTGTTGTGTCCCCAGATTTTGATGGTCGGACTGTTTTGAAGGCAGCGGAAATCAATCCTGTGATGAAGTTTCAAGACAGCGCACATTGGAAGACTAATCCTATTGGCAACAGCGAGCGCATACCGCTAACAAAAGCTCTAAAAGCGAGCGGACGATCAGCCGCGCGACCAGTGACAGCAACGAAACAGGCACTTCCAAATAATACGCTACGGCCTCAGTCAGCAATGGATCGGAAGTAGAATGCGAATTCATACCAGAAGAATGTGGCTATATTGATCTAGCTGAGGCATACGCTTTGATAGGTCGGCACCAGATATTTGATATTGATGAAAGCATCATCACCACCATTAATCTCAAATATCTCAAGCGTCTGCTGGATAAGGTCTCCCAAATTCAGCTTCTTTCGTTGAGCATAATCCATCGCGTCCCCGATATTGTCGTTTTTACGGATAAAAATATTGAAGACTGGCAAAATTTGCCGATAATACGGTACTAGAGCTTGTCCGATCAATCCTTTGGCGCTACCATCTATCTGTGTAGCTGATTCACACGTGGCAAGCAACTGTAGGATGTTGAAGGTCTTAATCAACACGCTGCTTTGGCGAGTATTCAGTGCATCTACAGAGATTAGTTAAAAGATAGTTCGTCGGAATAAGCCACCTACTTTTGATTGGAATTATCAATTGCGGAAGAACCGGCAGCACTTTGGAATTCGCATTAATAAGCATGTCTTTGATTCCTTGTTCTGCAAGAAATGCGTAGGGTTCTTCCGTCTCGCGTAGGCCATCGAAAAATAGAGGCAAATAGTGATGGAAATCAAGCTTCGTGATATCTACTTTCCACGCAACCATGTTGCGAACAGTTCCGTGATCAATTTGGATGGGGAGATCGCCTCGCTCATAAAATTTACGAAATGAGGTGTCGGGAGGATTGTGTCTTGCGCTGTATGCTTCAGGCTGCTTTCCGCTTCTTGTAGAGTGATTATCTGTTTTGGATGCTAAGGCTGCTGCCTATAAAGCCGTACAACGTAAGAAAGGAGTAGCTGAGATCGTTGAGGCACGATACATACTCGAAAGGATTTCTCTAGTTCTGCCAAACCTCCAGTGCCTGTGTCTTTGCGAAGATAATCAAATCGACCAGATTTTACCAGTGGCTTCGCTAATGGTGATCGTGACTTGGGATCGGAATATTGACGCTGAAGACATTATATATCTGTAAATAGATGACTGACAACTAAAGATTGCTTACTGTCGAAGATGTACTCGTTGCATCAAAGCAGCTTCCAGTTTCAGGCATTATAAGCTTCTTCGGAACAATCCGGGTGCTCACATTTGGTATTCGAGACATACCTTGGGATTCCTGCTGAAAATTCTAATGTGACGCTGTTTGTTTCTGGTGTACGGTCTTTTTATAGCTGGGTATTCTTGCACGAAGCAATTATACACACAACCTTGACACCAATTCGACGCGTGTGCTTTATGGGACCCCTCTCATGTACGATAAAGAATATTGGGGAATGCAAATGGGCAAAAACATATCCGCTGATTTATTGCACGTAGAATCGACCGCCGTGTCGATATAATTTAAATGGGTTGCATTCTTAGGCACCAGCTTCCGCAGCTCCTACCACCAGGCGTGATTGCAGCGCTGTGATCTACTGTATTCAACGAAGTCCACTGGCCGCCGCCTTTGGCCTTCACCGACGGACACATCCATGCGAATTATATTTCGCCCAGCTTCCGCATTTCTTGTATTTTCGTATCGTCATATTCCCGACTTTAGCAGATAAATCAGCTCATCGCGATGGAATAGGGACTTCTTATATGGATGACACCTGCTTGTATCTCATCTTCGCTAGTTTATATACCCCAATCTTGGGCAATACTCGACAGATGACACTACATGCCACTATATTGGATTTCGAGCAACTGTGAAGGGTATATCATGGCCCTAAATCGAGACCCATCATACCGAAAAAATACTTTTGGTTCATCAAAACCAAATAATCTTTGTGCTCTTCTGATGTCGGGAAGGTGCACACTATCCTTGCCTATCCTGTCACGACCCAAGCATGGGAAATCATTATGTCCGTCCTTTTTGATTTAACCCTCGAATAAAACATAAGAGAATAGCGTTCCGATCGGACTAACATGCGATAAAAATATCGATCGCAATGTTTCTCGAGCGAGTTCATTGACTTATGGGATTGCAGATAAATCCTATCCTCACACCCGATTTCGTCACCCCCGTGACTTGCAGAAAATATACGTATCCAATCAGACTCAATTTTCTTTCTCCCACTCCTCTATCACTTATCTCAAATCTATAACACACGTTGTATTTTATGTCAGTACTCACATGAAACGGTCCTTGGTTACTTGCTGGACAGCCCGCTTCTAAAATGATTGCTGTGGCAGAACCCCGTACGTGGAATTTGTACTAAGCAGAGTTAAATTTAGTTCCGCAAAGTGATTCATGATCTCAGTCATGTGCTTATCAAAAGCAGGTAAGCTTTGATCTGAAGTGGAGCATCAATTTCCGCGGGGTCTAGTCCACGCCACCAGTAAGGGATGCCGCTCGTGACGACATCCATTTTTGTTTAAAATCGTCTCCACAATAGCCTTCATTTTACATGCCACTAGCTTCCAAAGCGCGTCTCTCTTCATGCCGTACAACAATCCGCGGTGAGTCAGATAGCGAAACTTTCCCACACCCAATTCAATCATGTCTAGAGATTGCACCGAATATTCGTCCATCCATTCGTACATACTTGTTCTGCTCGTTCTCGATGTAAAATAAGCGTCGATGCTCACACATTTCTCGCAACTCTACCGCATTTGTTGTGAAGCTGGATCCCTCAAGATGTTTTAAAAGGGATCCAGCTTCAAATTGAACAGCAAAGTGGTTTCAGTTCCCGTGATTGGTCAAAAATAGATACAACCAAGATCACGTCACAAATCTGTTACTTGCACGTCGCTCATGATTGAATGGTTTGTTGCTCGGTCACATATTCACATCATGCGTGACACTCGCAAAACAGTGAAAGATAAGCTAGCAACGGTAATTGAAGCCACCAATCGCACGAACACCAAGGTTACTACGCCCAAACATGGGTGCTCGTTCAATCAAGTACGCAGGTGATTCAAGACCATGCACCAGCTGCGCACTGCCATAAGACGCAACCCATAAGCGAGAAGCCTAAATTAGGGACCGCACATTGCAAAGAAGGACGTCGAAGACGAGCTCTAGAAGTAGATCATCGAGCTTCGCCAGAGAGACCTCCCAGTCACAACGCACCTCATCATCGCCAAAGCTTTGCCATCGATGAAGCATTCTGTGGAGGAAGCATCCAATCGCTGTGGTCGTGGGTCTATCCCTTCTCCATCACCATTCGCTATCGATTCGTTGGTCAATCACGACGGACAGAAGCTCAGCGGTTATCTTGCGTCCGTTACTCCAACTCGAAAGCCAAGCGGATGACGATACGTGTATAGTCCACAAGCGACGGATCTAAGCTGCCTCTCGTATTTGGCTCTGGGAAGTGTGATACTGTTGTAAACGCCGCGGAAATGCTTCGACATGATGTCAGTATTGACGTATCTGCTCAAAAGCTCGTTTTTTTAAGTAGAGAGGTTGCAAGCCAAACATAAGATTGAAAAAAGAAGCATTTATGCGAAGAATCAAGAAGAAGTGATTGGAATTTATGAAAATGCATCAGCATTGGGCTATTACTGATTTGAATCGCGTTATTTGGTCTGATAAAACAAATCAAACGCTCCGAATCAGAATGAAGACTTTTTTGCTGAAAAGCAAAAGGAGAAGGTCTGTCAGACAGAATTGTTCGACCTACTGTAAAACATGGCGGCGGTCCCGTGATGGTGTGGGGATGCATGACACTCATGGAGTGGGATATCTAAGCCGAAATTGATGGGAGACTCGATGAAGAGCTGTACTGCAAAATATTGGAGTATGAGTTGATGCAAACATTAGAATATTATGAGATGGAGAAAGATGCCATGATATTTGAACAAGAAAATGATCCCAAAAACACCTCAAGAAAAGCCAAGAAGTGTTTGCAAGACTTGGATATGCGTGTGCTTCAGTGGCCATCACAATCTTTGGACTTGAATCCAATTGACCATCTCTTGAATGTACTGCAAAGGAAGCTTTCTTCTTATCAAAACCCACCTCAAGTAATCCATAAGTGATGGGAAAAGATTGAAGAAAAATGGAATGAAATATCAATGAAGAATGTACAGCAATAATTGCGAGTATGCCACGCAGAATTAATGCTGTTTCGAAAGCCAAAGGACGAAATACCAAATATTGATTTCTGAGCAAAACAACTATCCGGATGAGGTTGGGATACTCAGTTACCATTGTCTTTTTTAGAAATGTATCTTCTGCTCCCAAGTCTTGACAGAATATATAAAAGATAATGGTCTAATATATTTCCTAATTTCATATTGATTCCACTTGGTTTTCATGACTTATTAACCTCGAAACCCAAAAGTGCAAAAGACCCGGACAATTTTTTTGAGTCACTGTATATTGTACATAATAAGATGGATAAAAGGCATTTATATCGACATAAATACCCTGAAAAACAAATCATAATCCCTTTTGGGATATTTCTTTTCAATGTTTTTTGATTTTTAGATATTTTGTCCCACTATTTTTGGATTTGGGATATTTTGTTTATAAAACCTTCTTTAGAGAAATGATATTTTTACCCACCATTTTCACTATTTCCACCCCCAGAAACCAAATCACGGTAGTTTTTGCCTTCAATCTAACACAGCGCACATCATTGATTTTTTTAGGACAGAGCAGAAATACGTGCAAACTGCTAACAGCACCCGTCGCAGCACTGGAGATGCCTTCTTGCACTTGAAGGAGTTTGCGGCGAGGCGGGGCTGCATGTCGCGAGCTCACACAGTTTTCCATGCAGCTCCAGCTGAACGGCTCCTCCTTCGCAGCGCTAGCAGTGATTACCACGCTGGGGCTGACTGTCGTCTGACAGCGACGTGAACGACGACATTCAGAGGCCTGACAGCGGTGCCTTCCGCGCGTCGTCGGGGCACAGATCTTGCTGCAGCCGAGATACCGCGATAGAATGAGCCACAGATTGATTGGTCGGAGTTGTTCACATGCAAATATGCTCTTTCTTGCAGCCCAACCGACGATTCCAACAGACATGCTCCGCAAAAGTAGTGAGGCACCGTAGCCCCACCAAAGATTCACATCATAGCATACTTCATTTTACCTAGGGGTGGAAATAGTGAACACGTGGGGTGAAATAACATGTCACAAGAAATATCACAATATTGATTGAGCCTAACATAGGATTATCAGTGAGCAATTTCAAAAAGCAAACTATGTCGACAATATCAAGAAGTAGTAGCTCTTCATCCATATCCAGCTTATCGTATGTTTCAGATATGATCAAGGGTGGAAAAAGCCTTATCTATGCCCAACGATTCTTTGATTCTGTAGAATACACTGATATGGAATCCATTCGGCTGTCAGTAATCAGTTTTCATCATGATATTCATCGTTCGTTTAGGACAGCTCGAAAGTGATGATAGACAACTCAGAGCACTTTGTAAGATTTCATACTATTCGCTCGAAGATATATTCTTCGTATGGCAAAATATATGGACCTTCAATTAAAACTATTCCTCATACATGCACCCTTTCAGTCGCTAATGGGAATTCAATTCGTGTTTTCAAGCCATGATGGAAAGTTAGACAGCTAGTGAAGCATATTGACATTCAAAATCATTTTATCAGCATAAACGGTCAGTTACATCAACGATGATAATGAATGCTGTCTCAAGTCAAGGGAACCAAACGTCGTTGATGAACTATGCTAATGCATGCAAGAATTCAAAACTAGACTCCTTCGGGGATGATATCCAGCAAAATCGACTGTTAACTGACTATGTTTTCAAATTACGACGGAACGATCATGACATGATATTGGAAATGGAAGACGTAAACTCACTCAAATGCAAATTTTATCCTGCGAAGGGAAACAAGCGTACAAGTCATACGCGCAACGTGGAAATTGTCTCGATGGTAATTTTCTTAAAATGTGAGTGGAGGTATTCTTTTAGTAGCATGTGTGTTGAATGGGAACCAGCAAATACAAATTGTACTCGTGGCCATTATTACATTGAAAATGAAGCTAATTGGAGTTTCTTACTCAGGAATTTGGGCGTGATACTTCCAGTGAAACCTGTTGAAAGGACCTAAGAATAGGCAATAGGCTTCTAGTCGCACTTTGCACTTAGGCTAAACGACTGATTAAAAAAATATTTCTTTCTAAAAATAAACACTTCTCATTTAGCCAATTTCTTCCCGTTCTACACCACCTCGCTCAACTGCCAACAGGTTATGAGCCCAACCAAGACTCCATCAGCCAAGACTATGGAAAGCTCCTACGGATCAGAGGAGGCGAAGATGGACCAGATAATGAAGCTTACACAAACGCTTGGAAATCTACTGGACAAACTCGAATCGAGCGCAGCGTCGGCACATCAGTCCCAGCACCACCGATTCGGGGAGAAAGCGTCTTCAAAGCGCGAATGAATGAATTCCAGGAAGCAACAATGTCATCCCTGGAGGCAAGAACAATTCAGCAGTGAGATAAACGCATGGGACAAAGCTTTGTGTAGTCCATGCAAAATGATGCGCTTGCAGGACTCAGTCGAGTGAGATTTCCGACTGCAAGGGACATGAAGCTTGCAATTCAGCCATTCGACGGAAAAGAAGTTTTCTCCGGACTTGGAGCGCCATTAACACAGTGGGGACATCGTTTCTTGCGGCAGCTGTCCTACGCACAGCAAGCGTCGGGTGGAATCTGGAGTGAAGAAATCAAAGTCGACTGCTTGGGAAGACACCTCAGCGGAAAGGCACTCAACTATTACCAGCAACAAGTCACTCAGTGGATGACTCAGTGCTCTAACAAGGAAGAGGTGATGGATCGAATAAATGAAATCTTTCAGTCCAACATTACCAGTACGCAAGCGACGAAGTTCTTCATGGATAAGAAACAGACCGGAAGCTAATGCAGTGAGCATTTTTTGTTCTTATCAGCAGTCAGCAAAGCAGTGAAAAGCGCGGATGATATGCTCTTGGAAAGCGTCATCAAATATGAGCATCCTGTATTCAATCAAGTACTGATAGTCGGCGTGAACACAAATCGATTCGACTCAAGAAGACGACGGAGGAGCTTTGTGACTTGCGCAACTAATGGACTCAGATAACCAAATACAAGCCCCGAGAGACTCGAAGAGTTGGACACATGACCGGGCTGATGCTGTAAGTGAATCGAAGCATGCAAAGCCGCAAAGTACAGCAAAGTGCTACAACTGCGGGAAAATTGGACACTTCAAACGAGATTGTGGAAAAATGGGCGCAAAGAACAATGATGACATCGTCCTAGGAGTTGGAAATCACTACTCTGAGCCTCAGAGCTTGAACAAATCATGGATTTTGGAGAGCGGTTCCAGCAGGCATCTCGTAACGGATGTGAAGATGCTCAAAGAACGGGTGAGATGCAACGAGTCATGCATCCTCCACAACGGAAAAGAAATGAAAGTGACGCAGACAGTAAAAGCGAATGTCCGTGCAAAAGGCAACGGTTCGTTTGGGAATATCAAAGGCATGACGCAAAGTTCCAGATCTGCAGCTCGATGTTTGCAAATCCTGAATCTATTGCTCTTACTCTAGAGTTTTTTGACGTCGTCCTGCTCGACTGCACGTACAAAACAAACAAGTTCAATATCCTATGATCAACTGTGTCGGCATTGCCCCGATCAGAAAATATTTTTGATTTGCATGGCATTTATGCAGAGAGAGGAAGAGAACAACTACGTTTGGGCTCTTACCGCGTTCAAATCGGTGCTTGAGAGACGTCGAAACGTAGAAAACCCTCGCGCGCTGGTCAGCGACAACGATTTAGTTCTCCTGAATGCTGAACAGCGGGTATTATCGAACACGACGATATTGCTGTCTCCATGGCATATCAATAAAAATGCTGTTGCCAAGTGCAAATTGCACTTAACAAACGGCGATGAGTGGGAAGAAATGACCGCAGATTAGAGCGCTCTCGACTACGCACCATCGGTCAAAGCCTTAGAAGCACAATGGGAAAAGTTCCAAAATGAGTACCAGCATCACCCTGCCATCACAGGATACCTGGAAACAACCTGGATCAAGCACAAAAAGAAATTTGTTGAAGCGTGGGTGGAAGCCGCCTTCCACCTCGGCTGCTCCCAACATCAAGCGCGAAATCAGTCCACTCGTAACTGAACCGTTTTTCGCGCTCGTCGGTAGGTGATATTCTCACTGTGTTCGAAAGTCTCCACTTGGCGATTAACCACCAAGTGATGGAGCTGAAAATGCTGCACGCAGATGATCGTCTGAAAGACCAACATTTGCAGTTCAGTGGTGGCAGGATAAATAAGACCACCCATTTTTTGCGCTGTGTAAGCTTAAAACATTATCAAATTTGCTAAACTTTTGACACAATGCTTTTATTTATGTGTCCCACTGGCACAGTAATTTTGAGCAATCAAAACAAACAATTGATTGAGAAACGTGAAAAAAACGCATTTTAGAGGTGGAAATATTTATAAGGCCACATCGGTAACATTGGTATTAAAAGCGTTCAAGAGCGCCCCAGCGCTTGCTAATACGGTGACTTACTTCCCTTGCGCTCAAAAACAGATATGCATCGGCTCGTCATCGAACGGACAAGTCGTTCATGTGTGCATAGTTCAATTCGTCCCAGGCCTGCAAAATGGATGTTTCGAGCTCTTCTTAGAGGTGAACTGCCTTCCTCCTTCGTAAAACCTGCGAGTAAGCATACCCCACACGTTTTCGATTGGGTTGAGGTCCGAACTCAACGCTGGCCAACGCATAACGCTCATATCTTTCTCGACAAACCACTTCATCGTGCAGCGCGAGCGGTGAATGGAGGCATTGTCATGCTGGAAAGTAAATCCATGTGGGTGCTTCTTCTGCACGAATGGCAAGAGGTGCTGCTGCAACGTGCGCAAGTATGCCTCGCTGTTCTGCTTGCCTTGCAGAATGGCCAAGCGAGACTTCCCTTCGCTGAAAACGCGCCACAAACTATTAATGATCCGCCCCTGCTTGACGATTTGAAAATACCGGTTCTTCGTGACGAAGGTCATGCCAGTAATACTGGAGCCCATCCGGGCCGTCGAGGTTGAACTTCTTCTCGTCAGAGAAAATCACCGACTCCCATTTTTCTCCAAAACTCATAAATTCACGAGCCCATTCGAGATGAACCAGCGTGTGGGCCTTCGTGAGCATGGGAATGCTCTTGCGCTTCACGTAGCGTAGAGTGTCTTCGCGGGCGAGAATGTTACGCACGGAGCGAGTCGATACGGTGAGGTTAAGCGTGCTGACGATCTGTGAGGAATTGTATTGGCCGGTCTGGGGTGCTCGAACGATACGGCCGACGGTTGCTGGAGTCAATCTGGAGCGTCTGCCGGGACGCCTCATGGTGTTATAGCCTTCCGGGTTGCGCAGAAAGGCATTAACAATGGTCTTTGAACTTCCGATAATACGAGCGATCACTCTCTGGATTGTTTCGGTAGCATGCATGGTGGAAACCTGACCCTTCTCGAAGTCCAACAGACCTGACCCTCTAGGCATTGAAATTTTTCTTCTCCCGTTCTGAAAATTTTACACATAGCTTTCCGTCATACGTTCTTCATATTAAACGCCATTGCAGAGTGAGGCAACGAACCTTGGGCAGTATCAGACGCTGGGAGCTAAGTGGTCTTATAATCCTTCCAGGTGCTTGACGGTTTGTTTCTGAATTGACACCAAAAATGATCGGATCACCGAACAATGACCATCAAACGATTGGTATTCGTTAGGCGAGTTAGAAAACCTAATTACATCTGTAAAAACGTGTCTGGGTGGGTCCCGAGCGTAAAAACCGAGTTGGTCTTATAATTCCTGCCACCACTGTAGCGCACAAGTATACCCAGGCTGTGTATAAGGCTTCATCTCTTGCGCACACTCTTGTCCACGAGCACCATGCAATCGCCGAACAATGCACCTCCAACTTTCGAATTACGATGGGCCTACCGTGCAAGCACTCTGTCCAGAAAAGTACCGACGCCGACGCATCTTTGACGCTGAATGACTTCTACTCGCATTGGTGGTTGGACAGGTTCAATCGCGCTTCTGCTGCAGGAGAATCGACATCCAATGTTCGAATTGACAACATAGTTCCACAGCTTCTTCAAGTCTTCAACACTGCCCAAGTACATCAGCAATTGACATTCGAGCCCAAATTGCCAAGGAAACTCTAAAAGTTTCGAGCGTGTCGGTGAGAGACCCAGTCGAGACTAGGCCAAAAGGGAGACCATCCGGAGTATCAAATAGACGAAAGCAGATGCGAGACCCGTCTGTGTTCGAGTATATCGAGGGATCCGCTTCCTTGACTCTAAAGTTCAGTGTCTGCAAACAAGTTTGGCACCACAAGCACACATGGTCTACATTTGCAATAGTGTAGTAGATGAGAAAATCAGCCTTTGCACAGTTTGCTTGTCCCCAATCATGTACCCACCTTGTCTACCTAATTCAAAATCGTTTCACACAACGTAGCACTCATCATTGATGCTGACCAGACATGCGTATTATAGAGTTGAGTACCTGTATGTGGGTGCTCGATTAGCGACATCCGTTTTCTCTATCCCTCGAATCAAGACTCTGCCAATAGACAAACAGGGGTATGCTCTACCCTTAGATATTCGCCATCTTCTGGAAAATACGTACATTGTTTGGCGCGTCCGCAGCGCGTGGTCTTGAGCAGCTTGGCGACCCACCGCGACCTTAGACAGCACTGGATTTTACTGCACCGCGTACTGCCAAATTAGTTGCGGAGTGCTGGTTCCTATGCCCGCGTCGATGGCAAATTGGCCACTGTGAAAATATTTTTTCTACAACCGCCAGTTCAACAATTCCAGCTATGTCATTGACATTTATTCCTCAGATTAAAGGCAAAAACTACCGTATTTTTATTTCTGGGGGTGAAAATAATAATTCACTTCTGCGGGTGGAAATAGTAAAAATGGTTGGGTGAAACTAACATTATCGTAAACTTTCAGTTTAGTGCGCTAAAACGGTAGGCCAAGCAAAATGGCCAAAAACATTTGATTCACAATTCAAGCAGGCGTAAATATGGATAAATCTCCGAATAGCCACTTTCGCCGACCATCTGATGCACATTTTTGATATTTTTTCCTGTGATTGTTTGCTTTCAGGCTCAGACAGATATCCGGGAATGGCCATCGACCAGTTTAGTGCGCTTCAATCACTTGGTTTTACTATTGGTCAGTTTGTCTGACTACTCTCAAAAACAACCCTATCCCTTTGTGACGCAAATCTTGTAACTATGAATTTTCTGAAAATATGATTAATTGTTAGAAGTACCAATATTCAGCACTCAAGTATGCATGTGTGTGACGCGAAATATAGTGTAGGTGCCAAAAAAACGGAAAAATATAACATGTTTAAGCGAATGGCGAGATGCTAGATTTTCTATTTTGGCCTATCGGCATTGAGAAAACCTCGAGTCATTTTTTGATTGGCAATTATAATTGATGCGCACAAAACTGATCGGAGCGCACTAAACTAAAAGTTTACGTTACCCTATTTCTTTTACAGACAGCCCCTATTACCGGAGCCCTGCCTGAATAGCATAATCCCTTTATTTTAATATGTCAAATATCAAGCAGTTTTATTCTGTCAAAAATTTGGCGTGCGCCATTGCTTTAAAAAAGTTTAGAAACAAAATATCCCAAAATCAAAAATATTGAAACAAAATATCCCCAAATTATGAAATATAGACAAGAAATATCCCAATATTTGATTTAGCTCAACACAGAGTTACCAGTGAGCAATTTCAAAAAGCAAACTATGTCGAGAATATCAAGAAGTAGTAGCTCTTCATCACTATCCAGCTTATCGTATTTTTCAGATACGATCGGGGATGGAAAAAGCCTTATGTATGCCCAACGATTCTTCGATTCTGTAGAACACACTGATATGGAATCTATTCGGCTGTCAATAATCAGTTTTTATTATGATATTCATCGTTCGTTTAAGACAACTCGACGTGAAGATAGGTGACTCAAAGCAGTATGTGATTTTTCAGACTGCTCGAGGTATATTTTTCTTATGGCAAAATATATGGACCTTCAACTAAGGTTATTCCTCATACATGCACCCTTTCAGACGTTAATGGAACGGCAAGTTGTGTTGTCAAGCCATTATGGACAGCTAGACAGCTAGTGCAGCATGTTGACATAAACGTTCAGTTACATCAACGATGATAATAAATGTTGTCTTAAGTCAAGGGAATGAAACGTCGTTAGGAACTATGCTAATGCATGCAAGAATTAGAAACTAGAGTTCTTCGGCGATGATATCCAGCAATATGGACTGTTACCTGACTATGTTTCCAAATTACGCAGAATGATCATGACGTGTTATCGGAAATGGAAGGCAAACAATTCACTCGAATGCAAATTGTATTTCGCGAAGGGAAACAAGTGTTCAGGTCATACGCGCAACGTGGACTTTGTCTCGATGGTACTTTTCTCAAAAATATGAGCGGAGGTATTCTTTTA